>JABSTQ010003191.1:0-10000 GCA_013358835.2 Ixodes persulcatus
CGTACAAAGCTCGGCACTCCAAAGATGAGCTTTGCCTCAACGGTGGAGGAATTACGTCACAAAGACCTTAGAGTTTGCCTCTCGGACAAGGTGGGAGGGTTTGTAGTGCTGGGCTCAGGGTCGTTAGGGGAAAGAGTAAGACAAACCTTGGCAAAGAATTTTAAGCAAGCGAATCCAAAGCAAGTTCAACCAGCAAAACGAGCCATACTCAGAATACTCGAAAAAGAACAATGCGGTGGCCTTGTCACAAAAATCAGAGGATCACAACGAGGGGACCTATGTGTTTTTTTCTCGGCAAAAACACATAAGGAAGGAGTCCCTTTTCGTGCCATTGTCTCAGAGAGACAGCACTTGGCAAGGGCAGGTGTCACTTTGTTTAGCGAAATTTCTATTACAGGTTGAAGTAAACGACCCTTTCAGGATACAAAACTCCGAACCAGTGATTTGCTTTCTCCAGAAAAGGGATCTCATATAGTATCAGGTTTTTCCCTGGATATCCGAGACCTTTACTACTCAATTCCCCATGCGGCTCTACTCAAGAGCCTCCGAGCAACCATCAAGGAGCAAGGCCTTCAAAGCTTCCGAAATTCGACAGGAATGAGCCTCGACAGCTTCTTGGAGCTTCTGACGGCTTACCTTTCTGTGACGGTGGTTTCACACCAGGAACGACACTTCTTACAAAAAAGCGGGGTGTGCATAGGTTCTCGAGTGGCCCCATACTTGAGCGATTTGTACCTAGCAGCACGCGGGAAGAACATTCAAGATCACTTAAAAGATCAACGCATCGAGGCCATCTTTCGGTATGTTGACGACTTCCTCGTACTATGCAACTCTGATGCAGACGAGGCGAGTAACGGGTGCTTAGAAGTGGACATGCGCAGCTTTGAACAAAGCTGCCATGGACTGTCTTTTACCCATGAACTTCCCATAAACAAATCCATGCGTTTTCTGGATCTCTCATTGGAGTTTCAAACTTCCCACGTATGCTGGATGTATGAACCCTGTTCATGCAAAGGGTTCCTTCCGAGTAACTCGGAGCATTCCAAAAATGTAAAACGGGGGCTGGCCATCAAAGCTCTCGTCTCGGCGCTACAGAAATCCTGCCATCATAAGGTGGGGCGCAGCTTTCAAAGACAGCTTTGTAGACTCCAGGATTCCGGTTACTCGAGTACCCTCCTCGTACCGATATGTGAGAAGCTATGCAAGCAAGTGCGACATAATTCTGAGGAAAAGGAACCAACGAAAAAGAAACCCCCAAAGCCTTTCGTAGTTGTACCATATATACACGGGAGTACTCATCGTCTAAAAAAGATCGCTGGCCGACAAGGCATCCACGTCGTGTGCTCAGCCCCCAACAAGGCGTACGCCATGTGCCGTAGGGTGAACCGAGAGACCGACCAGAACGTGACGACGACCTGCGGCACTGCGCATCGAACACCCTACGCCCATGCGAAAAAGGAGTTGTCTACAGGATCCCTATGTCATGTGGCAAATGCTACATAGGGCAAACAGGGAGGTGCATAAACGACCGCACCTGAGAACATGCAGCCTCTGTGGCCGCACTAACGTCGGCGGGCCACCTTTCGGCACATTGTCGGTAATGCAAATGTGCTCCCGATTTCACAAACTTCACTGTCGTCGCACGACACCGAAAACAGCTTGGGAGGGAGATCCTCGAGTCGCTGGCCATTGAGGAGAGTGGTGGAGAATGCGTAAGTGTCGCCTCCGTTGCGCTACTTTCCTAAAGAAAAAATCTATCTGCGGGGAGCGGCCCCTCGGAGCAACCAAGTCGGGATCCATTTGAATGCCAAGATCCGACAGAGGAAGAAGAGGGTACCGCTACCGAAAGTGTAGAAAAAAAGAAAGTTTTGTAAGATTCGACAGCTGAAGAAGAAGTTAACTCTACGGTTAGTGTCGAGAAAAAGGAAGTTTTCTATCTAAGATCTAAGATCCGACAGATGAAGAAGAAGATACCATTTAGGATAGTGTCGAGGTAAAGGAAGTTTTATTGAAAGGTTGATAGTTCAGCAGTGTGGTTCTTTGATTTCTCCTCACCATCGCGTTTCCTCTACGTTCAGCTGGTATTCAAGTAAGCAGGTCAAAACACCGAGCTCTCGTTTGATGGATTAGTGGGTTTCTCTGTTTCTCATCGCACAAGAAACAGAGAAACCCACTAATCCATCAAACCCACTAATCCGTCGTCTGTCACGAAGGGGGGAGAAAATAAAATAATAAAAATAATTCACTCTGAGGTTAGCGAAAATTACTGTAAGAAAGCAGAAGATATAAGTTGGACCGTGGTGACGGGCAATAGGTCCACGCCTTGTTTAGAGGCCGGTGGAGAGTCGGCGACATGTTGAGTTATAAAACAAAACAAACAAATTTAATATTTCAAAACACGTATCATTCGGCCGGGCACGGCCTCGACAGGACAGATAAAAAATAACAAACACAGTGAGCCGTCTAGCAAAACTCTCGGGGCACAGGCACTAAAATCCCGATTAGCAATACCACACGTTTTCAAAGACAAGACTAAAGACAAGGAACTTGAAAGCGTTGGATACAGAAAAACACAACATAAAAGTATCATCTGTGAGGAATCTAAGTCCAGACGCTGCCGAAGGTCGACTTGGGTTCCCGGACGATGAAGACTGGTCTGGCAATCGGAGAGATGATCCGCACGAAACACCGCACCACTCACAGACTCGCACCGGAGTGCCACAACCAGGCCCGCAGGCAAGAACACGCACCGCAGTGCAAGCACACACGCGCCCGTAGGCTAAAACCACTCCCGGAGGCTAATTCTCGGCCCAACGTACCGAACTACGGAAAATCCCTACGCGGGAGAGGAAAAAACGATTACCAGCGCAGCCCTGGCCAGTTCCGGGGTCTCCAACTTCCACCCGAAAATGGTACCCCTACCGCGGTGAACGATCCCCATTTCCCAATTTTTTTTTAATTGGCTTGCTCTGTATGTTTATACAGCCTTGATGGAGTGCGGGCATCTAACTCCGATTCCCTCAGACCCTGTTCCCAGACGAACATGACACTGCAATACTTCGCTCTCGGCAAAAGGGTTTATTCACTCACTCATTGCCTTGGGGGGTTTCGGGATCGGGGAACGGTCATCAGCGAGGCCGGGGGGGAGTCCGCTGCCAGTGCAGCTTTTCCAAGCCCCAGCGGTAGTCGACAACACCGCGTGGGGACGTCGTCGTCCAGGGTCGCCGTCCGGTCCGTTCGTTGAGTTCGCCACTTGACGTCTGCCCGCACTTTCCCCGCGCCTCTCCCGACAAATCCCGTCTCCCGCCAAATCCCGCGCCAGCGTCCTCGTCTCCTTGTCACCGCTGCACCATGCTTCGTGTCCCACCGCCCGAGAGCGTGACCGTCCCAAGAGCTGCCATGCGAGAGAGAGCCTTCCTTTGTCCGGCTTCCCCTTTTCAAGCCTTCGCCCCTTTGTTTTGGTGGGCCAGTCCCGTGACGTCAGCTGGCTTAGGGGAGCGGTCCAGCCGGACCTTGTGCTGCGCAAGGTCTCCGCCGCTCCCCCGAGGCATGACGTATCTCGGAGGCCGGAAATTGGAGTCCAGAGGGTCGGCGCGGGGGAGGGCAGCCAGATCTCCACAGGAGATACGCCTCAACGGGTGATCGGTCTCTTAACTGTAGATGAGAAATTTAGCCAGTGCAGTACAACCGCTAACCTGGGGATTTAACGTGCATCACGCAGTAGTGCACTCTTAAAAAAAGGGTATCGATAGTCCTCCCTAAGGGGAGGAACGGTCTTGTAACCTATATTCCTTTAGAAAGGGAGAAACCTTCGTCCCTGAAGCAGGGGAGCATAGTTCCTCCGTCACCAACATCTCATTATGGCCGCCCTAAATCGAGCAAGTGGAGCCCAATAAGGCTTAACGAGGACGCTACGTCTCTTCTACGGGACGAGAGGAGCAGCAAATAAAAGCGCAACACGAGCTTTCCGCGAACAGTGTTTATTTCCGAAGCCTGATTCCCCCCGCAGGTACAGAAACTTGCGTTTCGAAAGTAGTTACTCAGTCTTCTCGTCGTCAGCACTGCGATATTAAACGGAGACAACCGACACCCAGTTACTTCACGCACTTTACGTCTTACCTTTGCTGTTCCTCGAGTCACAGCTCCTTCATCAACCGCACATCACGGAGGAATGGCAAACTAATCCGCGAAACCAAAAGCCGCTCTCAACAGAGGAAACTCGAAGCCGCTGTTTATCGCGTAGCGTGAAAGAAGGTTAAATCGCTTGCCGCCAGATGGCAGGGTCAAGCAGAGTAATTGCAGAGTATTACAGTTGAGAGAGCTAGTAAATACAAGTATCTAGGAGTATGGATATGTGATGGTGCAGAATATCTCAGTGAGCATGAAAAGTATATAATAGGTAAGGGCAACAGAAATGCGGCTGTAATGAAAAATAGAGCACTTTGGAATTACAACAGGTATGAGGTGGTGAGAGAGATTTGGAAAGGGGTCATGGTGCCTGGCTTGACTTTTGGAAACGCAGTGCTATGCATGAAATCCGAAGTGCATGCAAGACTAGAAATAAAACAGCATGGAGTAGGTAGGCTGGCTTTGAGAGCACATTGCAAAACACCAAACCAGGGAGTACAAGGAGACATGAGATGGGCGTCATTTGAGGGCAGGGAAGCTGTGAGCAAGATAGAATTTGAGGATCGGTTGAGGCAAATGGGTGGGGAGCAATGGGCAGGAAAGGTTTGCAGCTATTTATACATGAGGAGTATAGACACAAAATGGAGACAGCGCACTAGGAAATTAAGAGGAAAGCTTTTAGGCTATAGTGGGGTTACGGAAGAGGTCTCAGTTAAGAAGAAAGTTAAGGCCACAGAAAGAGATCGGTGGCTAGAGGGAATGCAGACAAAGAAGGCTCTGGAAGGCTATAGATTAAACAAAACAGTTATTGCCAAAGAAAGCATTTATGACAATTCTAGGGAAAGCTCATTGTTGTTTGAGGCTAGGACAGGTGTTTTGCGAACCAGAACATACAGAGCGAAGTACCAGGAAATGGACACAGTGTGCGCTGCTTGTGGAGAGGAGGACGAGACGGCTGAGCACTTGATACTCTACTGTAAAGGGCTTCACCCTATGCATACCGAAGACAACATAGATTTAATAAGGTCATTGGGTTTTAGAGACAGCGAAGGAAAAGTGGATTTCAAGACAGTAGAGATTACCAAGCAAAGATTAAGTGAATGGTGGCAGAAAGCGAGACAAAACTAGGCATTTTCTTATTAACGGATGGCAAGGGGGATTTATAGCCTCACTTTCTTTTCAGTACGGAGTGAATATAGTTTTCACATTTAAATATTCTAAGCTTAGAGGGTAAGACAAAATGGCTAGGTGGCGTAAGCTACCGCCCGATCGAAAGGGCTCAGCCGTATTCATCCATCCATTCATCCATCCATCCATTGCAAGTAGCTAAGCTAGGTGGCGCTAGGTACCGCCCAATTCATGTTCTACAAAATATATTTTCATTTCCGCGAGCTATGCGCTTTGCGATCTTCGGGAACCTGTACTGCCTGTACTATGTACACGTGCACACACATACTACAAGCATCAGGTGAACATACATTGAGCGCATACACATTCATAGCACATTAAAGCATCAATACAACAGCATACTAAACCGAACACTACAACCGAGCGGTCAGAGTTTTGAAAGCAAAGAAATCAAAGGAAGTGTTGCTGAGCCGATGGCTCAGTATGTCACCTTTGTTTTGGGGGTAGTGGAGAGGGAGTGAGAGATGTAGAGAGAAGGGGGATGGTTGTCCTAGAATCGCGCCGCAATGCCGCACGAAGCCGCCCCCCCACTTGGCACAAAACTCAGCGCAAATGATTCTAAAATGTTCCTTTATTATGTCAAAAACTATTGTCGTTCCGTACCTCTCCACAACGTTGAAGAAACAACGATTTTCTCACGTTCCCCATGCATTTCTGACCGGAGTTGGAACCTCCGGGCGTTCGCCGCTAGTCGCCGAGAGGCGGCGTTCGAGATTGCGCTACTCTGCTCCGAAGGAGCTATATAGTCTCTAGCGGACACCGGCCATCTCATCCAGTGTACGTAGCACTGCTGGCACTGCTCCGGAACTTCGCTGTTTCTAGCAGCTTCGTTTGCTCGTTTGATAAAATTAGCGATAAAAACGTCAATGCAACCGAAATGTTCTGTACGTTTGGACTAGAATACGGAATTACAGGCCGCCTTCGCTGCCGTTGAAGCTCAATCAACTCAACAACTTTTATTAAAGAACGCGCGCGACGTGCTCGAAAAACGAAACCGAAAGAAGATGAGTCGGGAGGGCGAAAGCTTTCTCCCGCCTGCCTGAAGAAGGAGAAAAACGTCTCGTTCCTCCCTTCTTCTCGTGTCCGCTTGGGGGCGCGTCAGTAGAAGGGAGGAACACGCGCCGTTGCTACAATTTTTCTCCATTTTTTCTTAGAGTGTGATAACACGAACGAGTGCCGGTACGAAACTCTAGCCCACTCGGCCACTTCCTCCTCTACGCGACCACAAAAGAGACGCCTCTCTGGCCGCCGCCATTTTGCAAATCGAGTGACCCCTATCAGCCAGAAATTTCTGCCTCTCGCCTGAGCTGTGGAAACCCGGTCAGCGTGGCTCCACACCTGCATTGTGCATTCGGAGTTCGCCGGCTTTCCTTTGAAGTTTTTACTTTATTTGCCTGTTTAGGATGCTTACCCTTTGTGTGTCATCTTCCACTGTGAGAACCAGGGAATACCAGGGCTCGTTGCCTGAACGGCCTTCGTAGGAAACGAACGAAGATTGCGAACGTCAAGCAGCACGCGCCGCAGGCAGTTGAACGTTCTTGGATGATTATTTCAGTTGAGACAATCTCCAAAAAGCCTTCCCGGCTACGTTCCGGGTTTCTCGCAAAATAGCTGATAGGGTTGGGTCCGGGGTGTGGGGACGGAATGAACACGTTCGTTCACTTGCTTTGAAGCTGTGCAAAAAAGCAGCTCTGTGCAAAACGTGCCCCAAAACACGCCGGATTCCGTCCGATCGTTGTGAAGTGACTATCGTCGACACTGTATATTGGATATGCTGTGTTACTTGAGATCTTTCTCAACTCCTGCTCGAATAACGCGGCACGGTTGGGTACGTATAATATATGTTGTTCGATTGATGAGACTCTTTGAATTTCATGTCGTGGGCGGGGAATATCCATGCAGTTCGGATATCCTGTGTAGTGAAATATTTTCGACGGTTAAGACCTTTGTAGACTGAGACGGCTCAGTGTATGGTGCCGTAAAAAGATCAACATAATATGAAACAAACGTTTCAGTTGCATTTCTTCTGCCGCGCACGGACTCACCAAAACAGCTTTCATTTCTTTGTTTTTGTTCCCACAAATAGTACAATGCATTCTTAAAACCCCGAGAAATTCTATTCGCCATAGAACACAAAACAAAAAATAGAACGCGGCAATTTAGCCTCCACCAACGTCCGTAAGTGCGCCTACGCAGGCTGCCACAGCCCACTGACTAGAAAACCCAGAGCCCAGCGCAGTCGGGCAACACTGACGTACCCTCTCAAAATCAGGGACGCGCGCTGTAAATCGCTTCGTTCGAGACTGCCGCTGGAAAGGTCTATAGACCCGTTGCTCTCGGGCAGGGGGCGCGAGCGCGTCCGCACGACGCGACCATGTTATGCTGGCAGCACTATCCAGGCGGCGCTGTAACGTTCGATTTTGCACGTGCCACGTTCGAATGCAAGCGTCTGTCAGCATCTGTAGACGCGCGATAACAAAATTTCTAAAAAAGAAAAACTAAAGTAAAAAAAAATATAATTATGCAGCTTCCGGCCTCAGCGTTCCATTAAACATTCCTTTCAGCTTTATTATTTTATTGCTTTCTTTTATAGCTTCCGTGAGCTCGTATGTTTCACTTTACGTGATAGCGAAGCCGAAGCTTGCAAAAGCACGTTCGTCTGAACGACGCTTGCACTGCACGAGCGCGCGTGCTTGGCAGTGACACCGAAAGCTCGGAGCTCGCTCTTGTAGGCTCTGCTACGCTGGCACTTATAATGGAACGGAGTATAAAAAAAACTGTAGTGGGGAAGCGTATAGACGCACGTTCGAAACGCGAGCCAAACATTCTATTTTCCTCGCCTGGAGCGCTGCTCAAAACTTGAGAGCTACGGGCCTATAGCGTCCGCGAGACGCGACCATTTGATGCTGACGTGAAGCGGCGTCATAGCGTCCCACCATGGCATGATCGACGGGCCCAGACTAGCTTCTGTCAGCCTCCCCCCCACCGTCTGTCCACGGGCACTCGCAGAGCGTCTGAAAGGACGCAACGTATTGAAGAGCGGAAACACGACCTAAAGCAGTCCTGATTCGCTCAAAACTTGAAAGCTTCGGGTCAGTTTCCTCGGGGTCGGGTTCCGTCGGCAGACATGGCGGCGCCCTTTCCGCTCGCTTCGGAGCAAATTCGTCATGGTTGCTGCAATATTAGCCACGTTCATTGCCAGTGAATGGTGCAGCCGGTTTTCGGTCGTTCTATCTCGCTCAAGTCACATAGAATGACCGGTGGGATCGCCCCATTTTTAAAGATCGTCTTCTGATTCCGGCCGTTCCTAAGCCTAAAGAGACTGGGTCACCATTGATATGGCAACGCATCGCTACTCGGAGGCTTCCAGTGGATTTCACTCGAGGCACGATACCTGTAACTTAATTAAAAACAAGTCTTCAAAGGGTTCAAGTTCACTTCACCTCAGATTTAAATAAAGCAACTGCTCGCAGTGTATGTTCGCTTGCGTTCTTCTCAGTTTCGGCATAGTTGAGGGCCTAAATCTTCGAACGCCAAGAAAATCCAAGAACGAGCGCCAAATAAGAGTGCAATGGATTGGATGGTTTTGGCTGAATACTGCCAAAAACATTTATACTGATTTTAGATTGTCTCGTGTTTTAGTCGGCTTGATTTGGTTTTACCTTAACTCTTATTTGTAAACAAAAAGTACTTGCTAAGCGCATAGGTTTTACGTTTTTTTTTTATAGTTTTCTTTTTTGATTATTACGGTCCTTAGCCGCACTGGCGCTACAAGCGGGAAACGTAAGCGCGCCGCGCTGCGTTGCAAAAAACAAAAAAAACAAAAACAACCTTGTTGCTTTTGGGTTTCCCAAATTCTTAGGGGAACCCAAGCGTTGGGGCATTCTCTATTTCTGCTTGGTTAAATAGAAAGCCGAGCTACCGCGGCATTCCATGCGTCTTCTACGTCTTCTGGTCGCTTGTGTATACGCCCATTCTTTTGCTACAGCACGAACGAACGTGCATAAGGGTCAAGGGTTCCGTGTTTTCGGTAAATAGTGATAAGCCCCGACTATTAACCACCGGGCTGGTTTTACCGAAATCAGGGAAAACCCAAATACGCCGAATCGGAGCTGGCCTGAATAAAAGAAATTCAAGCTTTTCTACAGCATTATCTTCGTTTGAACAGGAACAAAAAAAAGCCTACATTTAACTGTCCGCGATGGCTCCTTCTTCCTTCGGGGTCACACATCTTATCTCGTTTTTTGTCTGGTACCGGGGCGTTTTGTAAATGTTCAGGTCACGCACTTATGTTTCCTGAAAAGGGTTTTCTTTTTTGCCTAACACCAAAACTTTACAAAAAAAAAAAACAAAAAAAAAAAAAACGAATGTGCGGAAAAAAAATAAACTCCGACAAGACACCCCCGAATTCGAAACAAATAACGCCGAAAACACGGTACCCGATGCATAACCTACTATCATCTGTGGCTACGTCGACCCAAACGGCGTAGGCAATCCGCCTCCGATTGACGTAGTCTCAGGGCGGTCGCAAAGAAACACTTCAGGATATTGCGACATCGTCCAGTGCCCTTCTCCCTCCGATCAAGGACAAAACGAGAGTCAGCGACCGCCATGCACACGCGAGGTGGTGTCCCTTACCCGCGTTACCCTTCGCTTTCGGCGTGTCCTCTCTCCGCCCCGTGCG
>JABSTQ010003191.1:15000-26023 GCA_013358835.2 Ixodes persulcatus
ATAAATATGTCTATTGGGCTCCTAATAAAAAAATTAGTTGAATATTACCTCAGAATAATCAAAACGGTCATCACTATGTCAATTAGGCCTAATTAAAGTAAATTGGGTCATGAGTAACTTAAAGTAATCAAAAGTGTAATCATATAGTATACTAGGCTTATATAAATCATTTGGTTGAATATCAAAGTAATCAAAACGGCAATTATACTGTGTCAATTAATCCTAATTAAGTCCAACTGCGTCAAAAGTAACTCCAAGTAATCAAAATACTAATAATAATGTGAACTGAGCTCGTAATAGATGAACTGGTGGCATAATAACTCGAAGTAATCAAGAGAGGCCCCAAAATGTTAATTAAGCCAAATTAAAGTTAATTGGGTCAATCGTAACTCAAAGTAATAAAAATAGTAATTACAATGTCAATTGAGCTCATAATAAATGATTGTTAGAATATTACCTTACAATATAAAGTAAATGAAATTAAATGAAATCTTTATTTCCAGAAATTTACTCTGGCAGGCTTCCAGACAAAAAATTAAAGAAAAATTCCACCATCTTCCCGAGGGGAACCATGGGGTGATGCGGAGCATCATGTTGGTTTCGACGAAAGAGTCAGTTGCGTGCTGACGTCGAGAGATGGCGCCACCGACTGCCCTAGCGTTACCCCCTACGCGAGCCTTCGTCGCGGCTCGCGGCAGAGAAACTTGGAACGTTCGGCGCTCGCCGTTTATTTTTTTTTCACACTTGAAGGAGAGGAGACTAGAGGAGGAGAGTTGCGCGTGCGCGCGCGGTGTGAGGAGAAGCGAACGCACGCGCAGTGCACGCAGCTGGTAGAGAGAGAGAGCGGAGAGAGTAACGCGCAGCTGTTGGAGAGAGGGAAGGAGGAGAGTTGCGCGTGCGTAGTTCGAGTGCCGACTACAACGCCGACGCCGCGGGACATAGACCCGAGCAAGAGATGCTCCGCATCTAAAAGCTACCATATGGTAACTTGACGGGGTCTGGACCCCCTAAAGCAAAACAAGCATAGCAATCTGACTGAAAAGTGTCATACATTAAAAAGACTCGTTATACAGCATATATAGTTTCTCTTACGAACTAGGCATGTACTTAAGTAACATTAAACAGAGTAAACAAGTGAGAGCGCAGGAACATTCGGCAGCAAGCATATTATGCAAAAGCGAGAAAAAGAAAAATGTCATACTGAGACATCCGCGTTAGGTAAAACAGTGATACCATTCAGCTCTAGTCAGAGAGTATATATCTATGTTTTCTAGATGGTACCTGTTCAGTAAAGAAGGCAACATGTGGCGAAGGGATTGTAAAGCCTGATTCGTGCGGAAATAAGGAACATACTATATCTCAGAGCAGCGCATACTGATCGAGAGTTCCTTTTTATTCAAGTCCGAGGTGCGCCAAAGCAATTCAATGAATTCATTTGCTCCCAAAAGGAAAGCATACAAAAGACGGTACACGTGCATATATGCAATGGCAATAATCTTGAATTTTTCGAACAGCGGTTTAGTGTGATATAGGTAGTCTACATCCGCGATGATGGGTAGTATCTTTTTTTTTTAAGTAACAGTATTCTGTTTAAATTCGAAGTTCTTGTGCCCCACACGAGGTGACAATAATTTATATGAGACCGGAAAAGGGCATGATAAATCATGAGTTTAATGTTAACAGGCAATATTGAGTGGCATCTTCTAATAACTCCAATGACTCTGCACAACCTGCTGACCAAATTATCAATATGGCGATCCCACGACAGATGCTCATAGAAAATTACGCCCAGAGTTTTGTGGTGCTTAACTATATCGATTACTGTACCACTTAAGGTAAGGGATTTAGTGAAGGAGACGTGCTTATTCAATGACCGAAATACGAGTGCCTTGGTTTTGTTTACATTAATTTTAAAGCAATTTACCTCGGACCATCTGGCAAATTGCGCGAAGAATATCGTTCCCCTTAATAATTAAGCTTTCTGCGTCTACGCCCGACACAAACAGGCTGGTGTCGTCGCATATATTACAAACTGCGCAAGAGTACTAACCTTTACCACGTCGTTTATAAAAATGTTAAAGAGCAGAGGGCCCAGTATGCTACCCTGAGGCACGCCGCAGGTTACGGCTTTGAGAGAAGAAGATCGTCCGTCGATGCTGACACACTGCTGGCGATTGGAGAGATAGGAATTCAAGAGTGAGAGTGATGGACCACGTATTCCATAACACTTTAATTTATCAAGGAGTATTTGATGATTGAGGCAGTCAAACGCCTTACTAAAATCAATAAAAATACCTAGTGTTAAAAGCTTGTTTTGAATGTTATTTAGAAATATTTCTTTCTGGAGTAAGAGCGCTGACTTCGTCGACCTTTTCTTTCTAAAACCAAATTGGGCGTCAGTTATTATTTCATGTAGATAAAGAAAACTTTCTACGCGAGTTTTGACAAGCGTTTCTAGTCCCTTAGAAAACATTGGCAGGATGGATATTGGTCTATAGATGGTCATTATTCTCACATCACCTCCTTTGTGTATTACAGCAACGTTGGCAAGTTTCATATTTGCGGGGAACTAGCCGCAAGCCAAGCTGAGGTTAAATATATGTGCGAGGTACGGAGCAATTATGTCTATGAGAAGCTTGACAGGTTTCATTCGAAAATCGCTAATATCACGACTGTTACTATTTTTGAGTCGCATGAATATTTTGTAGACCTCAAATTCATTTGTTGGATTGAGAAAAAGGGACGAGCTTGGGCTCTGTGTGATATATTTAACAGCATCTTCATTATATGTGCTTGAAACAAGATTTACCAAGTAGGAATTGAAGCATTCTGCCAGTAGGACACCGGATAGCATTTGGTTATGGATCAATAGCTCCCCCATTTTATCGTTACGTGGGTCACGCTGGAGAACCTTATTTATAGATTTCCATATCACAGCAGGAAAATTTTTCGACTTATATCTGAAGAGGTTTGCATGATACTGTGCTTTTGCATGTTTTAGTATAGAGTTTAATTTATTTCGATATTTTTTGAAGGATGCTAAATTGTCTGGGCGTCTCGAGGAAATAAACTTTTTGAGCATTATATACTCCTTTTTCTAATCATTTTGATGTGATAAAGTGTGATCCAAGGTTTTCGTGATTTTCTCAATCGAGATATTACTTTATACGGAAAACATTCATCATAGCACTTTTTGAACAAGTCATAAAATGTATCGTAGGCATCATTAACGTTGGATTGTACTGTCACAGATGTCCAGTCGAGAGCACATATTTTGTTTCTAAAATGCAGCAAAGCGTGCTCTGTTAATGGCTTGGAAAGAAAAAACGTTTGATTTCGCTCTTGATTTCAAATCACAGCAACGAAAGGCGAGGAAAATAGGAATATGGTCGCTGATGCTACAACTGATCGTACCAGCTGCAGTAAGTCTTTGGCCCATATTTGTAATGAAGAGATCAGTACGCTTTCACTTTCAAGAGTAGTTCTAGTAGGTGACAAAATCACATTTGCATATCCGAAAGAACTCAGAACATTGCTAAATTGGGTTCCAGCATGGGAAGGTTCCATCATATTAATATTAAAGTCGCCACCGAGAACAACAGAAAAATTATTTGTTCATGCAAATTCAAAATAACTATCTAAAAAGGATATAAAACCTGCGACGTTGGCCGACGGCGGACGATATACGACAGAGAAAAGCCGACTGCCACTAGTTAAAGTTAAAATTTCACAGTCTTCATTCATCTCAGTCAGGCAGTCCAGTATTTGGTAAGTTTCGCGTTGATCTGCATAAATAGCGACACCTTTACCCCTCCGACAGATTCGATTTAGGCAAAAATGTTTGTATCCAGGCAAATTTAGCACGGGCTGGTCATCTTGGTACCACGTCTTTGAGAACATTATAACATCAAAAGCAACATCGCAGTCATCCAGAAGTGTGCAAACATCGTCCTCCTTGTTTTGGAGGGAAAACAGTAACATCTTTTGGATTTATGTGCTCCTTAACGTCTGATGGCAAAATTAATTCATGGTACTCCATTTTGCTGCAGATCTACTTACTTTTAGCCAAGTCATCATCATGGGCGATATGGCAAACGGCGCTGTTTTCGGACTTCCTAGCAAAACTTTGTGCCGTTTCGCACCCAAGCGTATTTCCAGCCGCACTCTCGCTTTCGGTTGATAGTGAGCGCAAGCAGCCGTCTCAGAACCGGACATAGGTTTTCATTGACATAGACGGGTGCCGCCGGCAAGATATCAAGTCGCGTGATGGACATCCGGGTACGTCGTGCCTTCTCAAGAATTGAGTCGCGCTTTCGACGGCTTGCAAGCTGCACGATGGTATTAGGCGCTGTGGTGTCGCGGCCCGGCAAGCGGTGGCATGCCTCAATGTCGTCAACCGTGACTGGCTCACCAATCTGCTCGCACAGCCTGGTGACTACGTCAACAACGTTCTCATTTGGCTGCCTGGCAATACCTTTGATCTTAATGATAATGTCAATGATAATGTCAATTAGGCCAGTATTAAAATCTATGAATTAAAAATAACTCTAAGTAGTCAAAAAGTAATAATATTGTGAATTGAGCTAATAATAGAGGAACAGGTTACATAGTAACTCGAAATAATGAAGAGAGGCACACCAATGCCAATTAGCTGGCATAAGGTTATTGAGAAAATAGTAACTCGAAGTAATCAAACTACTAATCATCACATCAATTAAGCTTCTAGCGTCTTGGGTTGTTCCAAACTCGACTCGGAAGTTAAACTGGTCTGGAACGGTTGGTAAGAACACTAGCGTTTTTTTTTTAGTTAAGATACTGCCGAAATTAGAATAATGATGAAGATTGTGTCGGCGTCTGTCCAGGCCGCTGGTCCCAAGTCGTCTCGTTTCCGTCTCGTCTTCCTTTTTAAACCCTCGTGCCGAGGGTTACCTCGCGGTGGCGTGAAGTGGTGCAAACGCGAGGCAATACGTCAGCCAGATGGGGCAGAAGTATTCGCCGTGCTATGGTTAGATTGCGAGGATATTATCCAATGTTGTGCAACGGATGTTGCGCGGAACATAAGTAAGCGTGTGGCAACATCCGCCGATGACGCAGCAATTGAGCCGGGTGAGGTAATTCGTAACTCTTAGGGGTCGGTCGGTCGAGCGGAGAAAGGTTCTTTCGGGAGCCGCTGTGTAGGTCCGTGCGTACGTGACCGCAAGCTTATAACAAATCAATTGGCTGAATGTTAGCTCAAAGTAATCAATTCATCAAGATGTCAAATACAGCGAATTAAAGTTCATTGGGTTAGTAGTAACTCGAACTAATGAAAAGAGTAATCATAATGTGACTCGTGGTCATAATAAATCGCTTAGTGTATAATTTTCTCAAAGTAATGTCAAGAGTTATCATGATGTCAATTAGGCCAAATCAAATTCTATTGGGTCAGTAGTAAATCAAAGTGATCAATAGAGTGATCAAAATGGGAACTGAGCTGAGAATAAATCACTCGGTGGCATAAAAGCTTAAAGTAATAATGAGAGTGAAGATTATGTCAGTTAAACCAATACAAAGTAAACTAGGCCTTACTGAACGATGTGGATAATGCTGATATTAACTCAGTTATTATGTGACTAATATATTCGGTAAAAGATAAAACGTAAATACTAAGTTAATTGAGTTAATTTAAAGTCAGATGGGCGAATAGTAACACGGATTAATCAAAGGAGTAATCAAACTCTTAGCAGAACTTATTTGAAGTCGTCTTTGTCAACATTAATTCAAAGCTATCGACTGAGTAACGAAATGTTTGCTTCTATAAAGTTGTTTTTGTCAGTAATAGCGATATAAACAAAAAGTAATCATAATACCAAATGAGCTTCTACCAAGTTATATTTTTGTCAATAATCCCTGGAAGGAATCGAGAGAGTAATAAAAGTGTTTGTTGAACTTTTATTATGTAAATTGTGTTTTTAATAGGTCGAAGTAATTAGAAGTAAACGCAACTTTAAGTCAGTGATGTCAATAAATAAAAGAGTAATCACAAATTGCAATTGCACTTATATCATCTGAACTGTATCAAAATTAAGTGGAAGTAATGAGAAAGAGTAAACAAAACATCAATTCAGCTAAAGTCGAGTGTGCCACTAATAGCTTGGGTACCAAAAGAGTAATCCTCATTCCTCTTCAAACAGACTTCACATTGTAGCAAGAAGCAGTCTTGCGGAGGGGTCTTTTTAAAAAATGTAAACAAAAATAAAAAATGTTTTCAAAATGGTAGAGGCGCACAATACCGGTAAGGTTGCTATAGTTTAGTCAAATGAGCAAACATTTCACACGATTTCGGCTCATATGGAGGACATACAACCAAAATATTACATTTCAAGTTGTTTTTTTTTTCTTATAGTCGATTATTATATCTAAAATAATTTTTAAAATAAAAATTTACAGAAATGAGGTTTTTAAGAAAATCGAATTCAAACTTTCAACATTTGTTTCTTTCTCACTACGTTTACATGAATATGACGGAGCGGCTAGCTAATATGTCATAATAATATTATTAAATCTACAATGGGCTTGCTCTGGGCTTTCTAGTAGAGCTAAAGAAAGAAAATATACTTTAAGTACAGACAAAGTTAGGATCTGTCAATTGACCGAAAACTCGGCCTGAACGACGAGTTTGACATTTGTTTGAGAAAAGACTAAAATTTCTAAAAATATTTGAATACATCAGTAACTTTATTAGAACCTATTAAAAGAGGGGGGAAAGTGAAGATGGTGCAAAAAAAGCAGTAGCAGCAGCAGAGGGTGTCAAACACGCGACCTGCGACGGCAGGCAGAAACACTAGTTTCTGCCACTGCGACTTCTACGCTTCGTAGCTCGAGTACAAAAAAATCTGGCGAACATGCGGTTTTCACCCACCTTCAGTTGAGAAACGCCCGCAAAACATATCACTTTCTTGTCAAAATTGAAAAATTAGGCCCTTTTAGCCCGCCCGATTTGATAGGAAACCACCCATATATTGTGGATTAAATTGAACCACCCCAGGATTAACGCGTGTAGCGCTGGCATTAGATTGAATGGCGCTTGAATTAAATTGAATGACAGTTGGATTAACTTGACCACCATTCGAATTAAAATGAGCGGGAAAACCTGTAGATTCGCAACCAAAAATTCTATTTTGTCCCAAAGAGCTGTGCCACCTGGATGAAAGCCAAATTGACGGTGTCACGCCACGGCAAGTTTCCCGGCAAAACTATACAATGCTATGAGCAAAACTACGTGATCCTTTCAAATGGCGTAACTCTAAACGAGGTCAACTTTTTGTGGCAATGCAGTCAAAAGTAGGAGTGCGTGCGCTCGCGCACTTTGAGCGCCGATCGAAGTTGTGCAGGAGCGCGTTTCGAGGAGCGCGCATGCTTAGCTTCAATCAACGCTCAAAATGCACAAGCGTACGCGCTCCTACTTTTGACTGCATTACCACAGAAAGTTTACCCCGAGTATAGTATAGCAAATGAGCGAGGGCTGTCTACTGGAAAAAATTTTTATTGTATACATTGGGTAAGAGAGGCATCACGTCGTCGACAGTGCCGTGAAAAGTTTATAATAAGACGTGTTTGAGATTGGGCCAGTCAGCTAAATAGATATTGCTAGAAAGAGGGATTGGTTGACTTGCGTTAAGGGCGAAAATATAAGGAGGATGGCCTGCACGTATCGTTATTAGTGGTCTTCAAAAATACCCGTTTTTTTCGCGAATTTTTTTTCTTTGGTTGTCTTTTAGGCTGGTTTACAGATTCGCGTTAGAGTGTGAGAGTGTGCCTAGAGCTCGCTTGTAACCGCTTATGAAAAGAGTACGCAATGGCACCATCTAAAAGCTAGCGCTTCCGATCATGCCTATATGTTTCCTAAATTGTTTACGCAACACTCTTTCGTCGTAGGCTTGAAATTATGCTCATAATGTTATAAGCGACCACTTCTCATAGATGGTGACTATATGTGATCATGAAAATACGGCCAAACCTTCAGTCCTGTGATAAACGAATCGAAAGGGTTCCGAGATTAAATTATAAATTGCGCTGGTCGTGAGCGGTCTTGCTTTTAGAACACTCAAACGCAAATGAGTGAACCGACCTTCATAGTGTTTCTGAACACAATGCCCCATTACACGGTTCCCAAAACGAATTTTTCGAAGTATAGTTACTATTGTGTGTTGATTCTTTGTTGTCTCATGCTAAGGCTAGCGTCGACCTGTTAATTGTTTGGCGGAATTTTCATCATTTATGAGGAAGGCTTTAGGAATTGGTGAATCTCTGTCGGACGGAGTGGTCTTCAGAGCAACCAGAGAGGTAAGCGGTTCTCATCGGTGTGATATATCCTATTGCTGGTAGTAGGAAAATAGTCAGTAACTACTTCAGTTCTTAAAGTCAGGTACTTTAAAGAAATGTCTATGATATATTGAAGTCGTAGTTAAAGTGGAATTTTCACGAGGTAGATCTAGTTTGGCTCATGTCTATGAGCAACACTACACCCGGTGAAAGAACTGCGAAGGCTTGGGATACCAAACTTTCATCAAGTGGTACGGAAGGAGAACTGAACACTCTGGAGGTGGACACTTTCTTTCAATCTGTCTATTAAAAATAACTACGTCCCTTTTCCAGTGTTTTTGAAGCAAATAAAAAAAAAAGACCCCAGAAGTAGAATTTGTTTGAGCCTGATTGAAAACCATGAAGCTTATATATGAAATATTTCTGAACGTTGTGCACTGGACGTTGCATATAAGGGCGAGAGCGCCCGCTCACATGATTATATCATCTTTACACAAACATACATCGCTATTCTTTTTTCCGATCAGACTTCTGTAATCACGACGCATGGCTTCAAAAAGCGTGTACCGTGGACGAAAGAACATAATATGAAAAAGAACTACTGCTTAAAGGCGTCAAAACGTTGTTGTCTTATTTAGCAAACAAGCTACGCTTTCCAATGTGTGAAAATAATTGCTTAGTGCACTATTGAGACTACCAACCGCTAGCTGATCTGTGCTGTCTTTCTAAGATGACGGGTCCTTATCCTGGGGGTGTGCTCTTATAATACAACTGCGTGTTCAAAGAGACACTGAAACGGCTTTGTTCATACTACGCTATGTCAATAATTTTCAAAGCACACGACGTCGACAGAGCGAATAAATCAAAGAGCGACCGTCGACACAAACGACTTTGCTTTTTCTAGGAATGACCTTCTAAGCAGCACGTGGGTTCAGGCGACTGGCTTTGCCCTTGAGCGCGTACGCACAATCCCATTCTGATTGTTCAGACTGTACGCGAAGTGGCCTTAAGTGTCGCTTCCCGTCCAGAGCTCTGCGCAATGAAACACATTAGGATTCTGTAATAGTGTTAGAATGTGTGGTCAGGGGCTCGGACTTGCTGCCCAAAAAGGAATCGTTTCATGCAAGTAACCGACTAAATACAAGGGTACCCTACATGAAGGGATACCTCCAAATTAAAATGGATGCAGCGGAGTGCACTGCCACAAGTGTCCTAGTGATAAAAAAAATTAAAATTTTCTGCAGAAGAGGCAAAAATACTTATTATAATTCCATGAGATGTCTCGACGCGTTAAGCACCTTTTTTTTTTCTTCTTCTGGTGTTGACCGGGTTTTTTATTTCTCGTCTTGTATTTGACACCAAGAACAAACGAAATTGGACATATATTTACAAATTCAGGTCTGTCAGACACCTTATTATATTTAGTATGAAACGAATTAGAAATCAAACAAGCTGCGAATGTGTTTTATTCATATACATCACCCGACATCTTTTCTTGTCCGGTAACTTGTGAGAACTTCAACTTTAATTTCCACTTTATTGTTTCTCTCCGGGAACAAAAGGGAGGGAGAAAAAACACAAACTGTTGTCGCTTGACAGAGTTTCTCCTCCCCACCATCAACAAGATAAACTATTTTACATACTATTGACCCGTAAAACAAGGTTTACATAGGAGCAAAACACGCAACATTAATCAGAAAAAAAAAGATCTGACATACATTACGAACATTTCTTGCACAAATAACGCTAGAGAAACAATGAACGAATATTATTTGTGTTCAAACTCGTAAAATCCGTGCCAAATCTATGTGTACTATTTAAAACTTTAGGCAACGAGTACGGCAGCATCTGGAAGCCGTAGCCTGTTCTCGAGCGAGGCGTGACCATATGTCAACGCAACGGCCTGCATATGCAGGCACCCTCCGCTTCATATTGGCGATTGATAGGAAAACAAACTGATTTTGCCTTACAGACATTTGATATGTTAGAAGAAGTTTATAATTGTAATTCTCTGTAATTGGAGCTATATGAAGGTTTTGGAAAAATGGTAATGTGTGAGCGTTGAGCTCCGCATTGCACATAATTCGGATTATTCTCTTCTGGAGAACATGCAAGTGATACATATTTGTAACCGTTGTGTTACCCCAAAGAAGGAAGCAGTAGTTATACCAAGAGTAAAAGAGGGAGTTAAAAAGAAAAATTAAGACCGGAAGGGGTAATATATGACGGGATTTATAAATAATGCCCACAACTTTTGAAAGTCTGCCAGCTATACATTGTACTTCGGCGTCCCAGCTGATGTACTCATTAAATATCACACCAAGAACCTTCACATTTTGTACAAAGTCAATATTTCGCCGTTGGAAAGAGAGCCCTGAGTAGATGCAAAACACTATTTTTGGATTGAAAATGTATTGCTTTCGTCTTATCTTCATCATCAGTAACTCCGTCTCTTTTCTTTCGTTTTTGTTCTTTGTTTCTTTTTTTTTTTTTTGCCCCGAAGCGCAGTTAGATTTTGCCCACCTTTATTCGTTTTGAATTTTGCCCAATGCTTGCCATCAATATGCCCAAGCATTCCTCGCTCAGCTTTCACCTAGCCAATATCCGTCTCCGTCACCGTATCCCGCGACGTTGTCGCCCGAGTGCTGCGTTCGTGTTATTCTTGGCCGTCTCGTGCGATATGTCCTTCGGAATGTCCTCCAAAACGTCGATGTTGATA
>JABSTQ010003192.1:0-55131 GCA_013358835.2 Ixodes persulcatus
CCACCTGGGCAACTTCCCCACCGCGCCCCTAACTACAGTCACCCGTGACCAAGGGACCGAGCGGGTCCCGAAACGCCGGGTTTATGTGTTTTTAATAAAACTTTGGTTAGAGTCCGCAGAACCTATGCCAATTTCTCCCTAACGAGACAGACCTCTGTCGAGAATGTTTGCGTTTAAACATATTTTTTTTTTGTGGGGTAGTGACCATATCGATACCCGTGGTCGAATGATCAAGTCAATTTTAATGTCGCTTGCACTTTGTTTTTTAAAACTGGAGAACCAACTTATTTTAGCCCATCATCATTATCGTCCTCATGAATTGACCTTTCCATCGGTAGTGCATCCATTTTTAGTTATTTTACATGGGCAGAATGCACTAACCCATGTGGAAATAATCACTTTCCTATTTTCTTAAAGAACTTCATTCCTCGAAAGTGCATGCCAACGCGAACTGTCCGTTGGAAGTTTAAGAAAGCGAATTAGTCTCTTTTCACTGAAGCAACACAACTTGATAAAATTTCCTTTCGTCGTCACTTGGTAGACTTTCTGTCGACGTCACTTGATACACTTTCTGTCGACCAAGTTACAGAGTTGTTAAGTAATTTTATTCTTCAAGCAGCAGAGCTTGCTATTCCTAGGGCTTCCACGCATTTCCCGTGGCGACCCAAGCAGTGGTGGAATGAAGAGTGTACTGAGTCACGGACAAAACAGAACAGAGCCTGGGGTATCTTTCGACGTTACCCCACTCAAAGCAACCTACGTTGCTTTAAGCAAATGAAAGCTCCGGCAAGGTACATCCGACGTCAGTCAAAACGTGAGAACTTCCAGGAGTACGCCTCTTCCATTAAGAGTAGTGCAACAGTCATAGAAGTCTGGGACAAAGTTCATCGCATTGAAGGGAGATATCATGCCTTCTCAGCCCCACTCCTCTCCTACAATCGGATTTGTCCGGAAAGTCTAAAGGAGCAAGCGGATCGTCTCGGTGAGCATTTTGCTCTTGTATCCAGCTCCGAACATTATTCATCTGCGTTTCTCGCATACAAAGCACGCGCAGAATAACATGCTGTGAAGACCACAGGTGCTGCCCATGAAGACTACAATCTACCTCTTACGATGCGTGAACTTGAAATGGTCCTTCACTTAACTAAGCCTTCAGCTGCAGGACCTACCTGATGGCATACACTACCAGATGTTAACACATTTTCATCCTTCTACATTATTTTTTATTTTGTACTTTTTTAATCGCATATGACACGAGGGCAAATTCTTTCGGCATGGGAGGTAGCCGCTGTTGTTCCTCTTTTAAAACCTGGCAAGGATCCTTCTTCTGCATCAAGCTATCGCCCTATCGCCCTTACTTGCTGTTTGAGGAAGACTTTTGTGCGTATTGTAAACAAAATACTTATGTACTATTTAGAAAAAGAAAACATCTTGGATAAGAATCAATGTGGGTTTCGTTCCTTTCGTTCTACGGTTGAAAACTTGGTTCGTCGTGAGACCGTAATTTGTGAAGCTTTTGTGAATAGAGAGTTGTGCGAATCGGTGTTTTTGATATGCAGAAGGAATATGACACAGCATGGCGTCATTGAATTCTCCGTGATTTGTATGACGTTGGGGTACAAGTTAGGATGCTTGCTACCATTAATAGCTATCTTTCTAATCGAACCTTTTTTATGAAGCTAGGAGCGTCGTTCTCTAAAGCATTCGTCCTGGAGACTGGGGTCCCTCAAGGGGGATTCTTCAGCGTTACTCTCTTTTTGGTAAAGATTAACTCAATAGCCCGTTCTCTACCTTCCTCTGTGCAATATTCACTTTATGTCGATGACCTTCAAATCTCTGTTTCAACGTGCAATCTTTCTAGTTGCAAACGGAGACCTCAAGTTGCTATCAACAATCTCCTAAAGTGGGCAGATGAAAACGGCTTTAGTTTCTCTCTGGAAAAGACGGTTGCACACTGTTACTCCCGTATGAGGGGAGTCCCCGCAGATCCTCCTTTATATATGCGCCAGACCCCCATATCCCTGCGAAAGTAGACCGCAAGTTTCTGGGCCTCACTTTCGACCGTAGGAAATCGTTTGTGCCTCATATAAAAAGTCTGAAGTTAAAGTGCCAGAAATCACTAAACCTCCTTAAAGTCTTGTCCCACAAGACATGGGGCTCCGACCGTCTATGCCTTTTGCGAATCTATCGCTCGGTAATCCGCTCACGCCTGGACTATGGCCGCTTTGTGTACGGATCTGCTGGGCCATCAGCTTTTAAGGCTCTCGATCCCATCTATCATCACGGACTTCGCTTGGCAATAGGTGCCTTCAGGAAGTCGCCTGTGCTAAGTCTCTACGCTGAGGGAAATAAAATGTCCCTTGACAGACGGCGATTCTCCCTGGGATTTATGTATTCATTAAGGATACGATCAATCGCTCAGCAACCAGCCCCTGGAGGCAGTGGAGGGCACGCAATATCAGAGGACATTCGAAAACAAGCCTAGCATTCTCCCTCCATTCGCGATGAGAAATAGGAATGTGGCAGAGTCAGTTGGGATAGACAGTAATCTTCCAGTTGCCCCAGTTCCAAAGACGGTGGCACCATGAGATTTTAAGTGAATACGTTGCGACTTTTCACTAACAAATTTTAACGAAAAAGATACTCCATCCGAGGTCATGCGACAAGAGTTTTACGAACTCCAGAAGCAGCATGATTCTAATTCACACTATTACACAGACCGCACAAAAACGGAATATTTTCTTGGCTGTGCCATGATCGGCCCATCAGTAAGAAGTGTTCGTAGGCTAAATTCGTTCGTGACTGTTTTCACTGCTGAACTGCGCGGCCTTCTTCTTGCAATAGATCACATCATCCAAACACGTAACTCCCGGTCAGTTATATATGCAGATTCGCTGAGTGTGTTACGGGTTCTGCCGTCACTTGAAACCCCAAAGAACGCACTCATAGTTAGAATTAAAAACAAATTAGTAGCATCGACCAGGAAGGAATGTAATGTTCTAATCTGCTGGGTGCCGAGCCATGTCGGAATCCAAGGGAATGAAGAGGTAGATCGTGCTGCGGGCACTTGTGGCACCCGTACTGTGAACATTCGTGGTATCGCATTCAGAGATTCCTGTACCCTAGTCAAATATAATGTTAAAGCTCAGTGGCAAGCAGAATGGAGCCTGCAGGTGTCAAACAAACTGCACATGATTAAGCCCTTTCTTAGTGAGTGCGAGAGTGCTAGGAACAGAGACAGGTTTTATGAGTTAGTCCTCTGTCGTCTATGCATTGGGCACACGCGGCTGACGCATGAACACCTTTTTCGTGGGGAGGACCCTCCTGAATGTGAACATTGCCAGGAACCTTTGAGTGTCTTGCATATCCTTCTCGAATTCCCTGCGTATGATGAAAAACACCGCCATTACTTCTCCTAGCTGTACAAAGAACATGTCCCTCTACACCTATGTGTGTTACTTGGAAATGAGCCACTGCTCCCTCCCATTCAGGTCTTTAAGTTTTTAGAAAGTATTGATCTTTTGCACAAATCGTAGCATTATTTATAATGTAAGGTCCTACTCTTATTTTATACTTTTTGAAATTACCAGCTACTGAAGTTCTTTCTTCTCCAAAATCCTCTTCTGCAATACTATTATTTCTTGGCGCCTCATAGCCTTAGTTGCTTTCGCGCCACAAAACCCCAATCTATACGACTACTACTACTTTTACAAAGTCACCTTCTAATTCAGTTGCCAGTCTGCTCAAAAACTACCCAGACCTCATCAAGCCACACAACATCGGCTAGGGAACTAAACATGGTGTCACTCACCATACCGTGACGACTGGCCCGCCTTTCCATTGCCGACCACGTCCAGGCGGACCTGAAAATCTGTGGGTCCCACCGTAGGAATTGAGGCATATGCTTCAGCTCGGCTTCGTACGCCCATCTTCTAGTCCCCGGTCGTCTGCTCTTCACATGGTGCCCCAAAAAGCGACGATTTGCGACTATGCGGTAATTATATGACTCTGAACACGGCTACAGATCCAGACAAGTACCCAAACCCAAACATTCAAGACTGCACTGCTTTTTGAAGCATACAAACATTTACTCGAAGCTAGACCTCATTAATGCTTACCATGGGACTCTGGTTGAACCTGCAGACATCCCCTAGACGGCCATAACAACCCATTCGGCCTCTTTGAGTTCGTCACAACGCCGTTTGGTCTGCGTAACACAGCCCAAACCTTCCAACAATTTATTGACCAGGTCAACCGCAGTTTACTTTTCTGCTTGGCCTATATCGACGGCCTCCTCGTAGCGAGTAAAAACCTGGAGGAACACAAAAGCCACCTCACTACACACTTCGACAGACTGCACAAGTTTAGTTTTATATTAAACATGTAGAAATGCCAGTCTAGTGTACCAAAGCTGACCTTTCCTGGCCATCAAGTTGACTGTCATGTTATCCGGCCACTACCAGACAAGGTTAATGTCATCACCGATTGTCCACAGCCTACACCGAAGCGCGCCCTTCGGCGATTTTTGGGGCTTGCAAACGTTTACAGGCGTTTCCTCCCCCACTGCGCCGAACGTCTACAGCCATTGGAGCAACTGCTTTGCATTTACAAAGGCGAAAAATTAACGTTGTCGTGGTCTCCGGAAACGTCGATAACATCCGAGAGCGTGAAGGAAGAACTCGCCAATGCCACACTTTTCATACACCCGTCTCCAGAAGCACCAACGTGTCTGATGGTCGATGCCTCGGGCGTCGCTGTCCGAAGTGTGCTGCCGCAGAAGATCGGTACTATATTGTCTCCCATTTCATTTTTCTCACGTAAACAGCAATACGCAAAAAGGAAGTACACTAGCTTCGGAAAAGAGCTACTTGCGGCATTCTTAGCCGTCAAACACTACCGACACTTACTCAAAGGACGTGCCTTCTTCACATACCCGAAACGTCACTGACCGCTGCTTTATTTCATGCAGCCTTCCAACCAAAAGTTTTCCCCACGAGAGTTGGGACATCTTTTCTTCATCTCGGAATTTACTTCCGATATCCGCGACATGAAAGGAAAAGAAAACACCGACGCAAACACATTATCACATCTGGAGCTAAATTCACTCAACGCAAAGAAAAAAACAGTTCACCTACTCTGAACTGGCTTTGGCTGAAACACAGGACGAAGGACTTCAATTCATCATGAAGTTTGGCACGTCCCTTGTCTTTGAAAAAGTAACCCTCCCGATTACGGTATTACCTTGATATGTGATACTTCGACAGGGAAACCCCGCCCATACGTGCCATGCCAACGACGTGCTCCCCACTTCAATATCTCTGCCACGCAGGCGTACGCGCAACGCAAGAGCTGGTAACGAACGGTTTTGTATGGCCCAAAATCAATGCCTACATTCGCGAATTCCTACGCTCTTGTCTAGCCTGCCAGAGGTCGAAGGTGCAGCGCACTCCCAGATACCACTTCGCAAGTTTCCGCTTCCATCCACATGCTTTGAGAACGTCCATCTATATATTGTTGGTCCACTTCCAACTTCACGGAATGTTACCTACCTATTGGCATGCAAAGACAGATTTCTAGCTGGCCCCAGGTGGTACCACTTGAAAACACCACCGCAAAAATAGTGGCCTGTGTTTTTATATTCAATTAGGTCAGTCGCTTCGGTGTGCCTGCCGCAGTCACCACCGATCGCGGACGCCAGTTGGAGTTCGTGTTATTCAACGAATTAATACCTCTTCTGGGCTCAATACGGACGGGCACGACAGCATATCATCCCGCTGCGAACGGCCTCGTCAAGCGACTCCATCGGCAGCTTAAATCTGCGCTCCCAGCACACACATTCCCATATGCATGGGTTGACAACCTACCAGTTGTGCTACTAAGTCTGCGATCAACTTCGAAGCCTGACCTGGGTTGTACAGTGGCACAACTCGTGTACGGTTCTGCCCTTCGTCTCCATCCTGACTTGGCTGAACCATCTACAGCACAAGGTTTAATGTGCTTCACCTTCGTGCAACGACTCCGGGAAGCCATGAAAGAGCCCCGGCAACCTAGCGCACAAGACGTCTTCATTCACTATGTCCTTGGCTAAACTTATCATGCATTCATCTGTCGGAAAGCGGTGAAGAAGCCTGTTAGACTACTATACAATGGCCCATACCAAGTGGTAGGCAGAATACCGAAGTTGTATACGGTACTCGTTCAGGGACGTCGAGATACAGTTTTCTTAAATCGACTAAAACCTGCTTGCGCCATTGCCCTCAAAACTACTACTACCCCTGAGTGGCAGAACAACACTCCCACCCACTCTTACACTTACAGTGCAAGTGGCACAGGCCACGTGTCCACGGGAGAAAGTCTGTAGCAGCCAAGCTAGCGGTTGTAGCGGCAGAATAAGAAACAAGCCTGTCGGTGCGAATAGACACAACGAGATACTACGAGCATCAGGCTTCGGCGACCGAGCGGCCCGGCGGCTGCATAGAGCGGGGTCCACTACAGTTTCCTTCTTCCGGGAAATATTGTACATAAAATATGTCGGCTGCAATATACCTGGTTCCATTAGACTCATTTGCGAGAGCTTTACCATCTTAAGTTTTTTTTTCACATATTTTAATTATATCTGCTAAACTCCTTAATGATCTCCGCAGTGGACCTTTAATGTGATGCCAAGTGTTCTGAGGGTCAAAATTATTGTCTCCAAATGAATCACTGTGGTTGCGCATGCGCGACTTACATACATCAATACCAAATTTTGTGCTTTTTTGTACACTTCCAAAATAGACATATTTTTACATAATTTGAACTGACTGTAGACTTTGTTTTGTGGTTTGATTTTTTACAATGTGTCAATTTATCCACTCATTTCTTACTGTTTTAGTTTTTTAACATCTTACTCTAGAAAGAGCACAATGATACAGTTCAATTACTTTATTCATAAGCAGGTCGTATAAAACATTGGGATTCGCTACCTGAAATAATTCGCTCCAGTCCACCGAAGATATTAGCAAACGAAAATATTGAATATTTCTCGGTGAAAGTTTACGTGGTTATAGTTGTATTGGCTTGCCGTATGGTTTGCGAGAAACTTTTTGGAATAAAACATAACTGCGAAAGATGATCGCTTTTACTGGCACTGGTGATTACCAACATATCAAGAAATACTGTGGAAGAAATATAAGTTTAATGTGGCGAACTTCTGCCCGAAACAAACTAAGAATAGCAACAAGCATCATAGGTGAGTGTTGATGTCGGCGCAGTAGCAGGGTTGAAAACTGGCGAAGAACTTACTTGGTAGAGCCACGCGGAGCGCCTTTTGTAGACGCAGGAGTTTCGCGAATATTTAAACTAAAATGTTCGGCCTTCAAACATTCTAAGCAAGAAGGTTCTCGGACGTTGTAGAAATTATTTTTACAACACAATCATCAAAGTTGCGCGGCCCCAAGTAATCGAACCTGGTGCCTCTGCGTGCGAGTCGTGCGCGTTGCCAATTTGCCACGCACGCGGCAGTATCACTTGTGAGTACACCTGCTTTGGTGTCGTCTTCATAGCCTCTTTTCATGCAAAGTCAATCCGTGCTTTACTAGTCTGTAACGCGAGTGGCTACATTATAGTCATTTGAAGATATAATCTCAAAAGACACATTGACGGAATGGCAAGCTGTAAAATATTGATATTAAAGCCTTCCATAATTACTACAGGTTCTTGAAACGATAAAAAAGTGAAACAAAGATTTAACAAAACGAAAATAACTCGTTCAGAGGGCCCGTAGATAACGCCAAACACGAGTGCAATTGTTTGAATGAAGTGCGATTCAAAATTTGAGTGAATAACAGTCTATTCAAAAGTGACCTCATAGAAATTATGTCCTTTAAATAAATTGCAACACCACCGCCCTTTTATCTAATCTCTATATGTCTTCGCATCTTGACTTTCGCCCGGACGCCCCACGTTCGATTCCCGGAAGAGGAAGCTCCTTTTATTTATTCTTTGAAATTAGCGCTCTCGTAATTTCGAGAACCTTGTCGTCTGATCAAGTTTCGAATGTTCTACGCGCCGAACGTGCTACGCCGAATGTTCCAGAAACCCACGCCGGTACAAAAGGTGTTCCGCGTGGCGGTCCAGGGTCAGTTACGCCCTTGTGCTCGATAGTGCTATTCCGCCGACCTTCTACACCTGTAACGCAACCTCTTTGTTGTTGTTTGTTTGTTTTGTTCTGCACAACTTTGTTCCTATTAAACGTTTAGTTTCCTACTGCGCCACCCGTCTCTCTGCCAGTCATTCTTGACATTTTGGTGGAGGTGCTCGGTACAACCCATGCAGCGTTCCCCTCCTTGGCCTCACAGCGCAAGCCCTATTCCTGGCTCAAGAGGACCATCCGCAGAGATTACCAAGACCTGAGAAAGCCACCGGATCAGAGGCCTACCCCGAAATTTGGCTCGCTGCCTGCCATGAGCAAGCAGTCAACAACACGGGCGATGAACAGCCAGTTGGCGCAGACTGAGACCGCTGTACCCGTCGTCTGCCTGCCCGTAGCCCAACGACCCCGACGACCTCCCATGTCGTGGCCCACGAGAATGGTTAGGACTGGGTTCAACACTGTGAGCGCGTAGCCCACCATAATGAATGAACCAAGCAGCAGCGCCTCCAAAACCTCTACTTCTTTTTGGAGGGCATCGCGAGGCAGAGGTTCGACAACCACGAGGCTTCACTTACGCCAAGGGACAACTGTTTCGCCTGCCTGAAGGGCATATTGACGAATCAGCACCATAGACAACGGGCCGAAGACCTCCTCCGGACACAAACTCAAGGACCAAACGAAAGCATTACCAACTTTGTGGAGCATGTCCAGCGCCTAAGGGCCCGCGCTGATTCTCAGGCCACCAAGGAGAAGAAGTTACGCGCCCTTGTGAGAGGCGTGAAGAATGAAATCTTCGGCGGTCTTGTCCGACACCCCCAACGTCTGTTGACGAGTTTGTAGCGGAAGCCACAAACATTGAGCGTGCACTGACGGCCCGAGCGAGCCACTACCACTGACTCGTCTGCACCTGGGTTGCGTTAACTGTCGCATCATTACGGCTTGACTTGAACATCGTCGGCGTGGACAACATTCAGCGGATCATCCGTGACGTCGTTCGGGAAGAGGTCTGAAAGCTGCTACCCGCCAAATGCCGACCGGCTTCGCACTCTATCGCCGAGGCCGCGCGGCAAGAAGTCTAAAGAGCCACCAATCCATATGCTCCCATCAGCATGGCAGCCCCCGAGAAACCCACGCTAACTTATGCCTCTATGACCCGACACCCATCGCCCCTCCTCGCGCCTATGTGTTGCCGCCCCGACGTCAGTCACCAGCGCCGCTTTACGACCGACGCCACGACGGCCAGGTCCAGTACCCCTGCCAGGAGCCCCGCGCAACCCCGAACTCCGGAGTGTGATGAACGGCCGACCGGCGCCCTATATGCTACCAATGCGGTGTGGCCGGCCACGTGTACCAATGGTGCAGCTTCCGCCAGATGGGGCATCGAAGGGACATCGAGGAGTACCTGCGCCGTCCGCCGTCTTCAGTGCAGGATCCTTCCTGGGGATCCCGCACACCATCCCCACAACGACCGGCATCGGCCCTTCGTCGGTCCCGCCGAGATAGCTTGTCCACCCTGCTGCGCCGGGAAAACTTAGTGCGGCAACGCCTGGAGGTGAAGTTGCCGAGGACGACCGAAGTAAAGAGCCTCCAAGAACCCCGGAGCACTCCCACTCTCCTGACGCCACGCATCGCAAAGGCGCTTCTGAAACGGTGCCCAACAACCTAACGTCATTATCGACAACCACGACGCATCGACACTCTTCGATACCGGAGCAGGCTACTCAGTCTTGAGTGGGAGGCTCTCTCGCCGCCTTCGAAAAGTAACGACGGCGTGGGATGGGCCGCAGATACGAACCACTGGTGGACACCTCATCACGCATGTCGGAAGGTGCACTGCTCGCATCGAAATTCACGGCAAGACGTGTCTCGTGAAATTCGTCGCTCAACAAGACTGTGCCAGAGGCGTCATTCTCGGCATGAACTTTCTGTGTGAATACGGCGCCGTCATATGACCTTGGAGAGAACATATTGACGCTGCGGACACCTGTTCCACCTGCAGAGAAACTCCAAACTGCGTCAACTGCCGTCCGAGTCGCTGCCGACCACGTGAACCTTCCGCGATTATCAAGTGTTTTATCCAGACTTGGGAAGTACTCCGTTACAAGTAACAGATTACTTGCAATTGTAATAATCTCTATCTTGTTGTTACCACAAACAGCACATAGCCTTAAAAGTCGTACACAGTTCGACAAAGGAAATGAAATGCAGACAACCACAGAGATCCAAAATAATACACAAATTATCGACTCCAGTGTACGTCGAAAAGTTGTCACATCACTGAAAATGTCTATAGCAGATTTGTCAAGCCTGTTAATTTCCAGTTGCATTCTTGCTAAGGGAGGCGCATCATATAACGTCAGGGGGTGGAACGGGCTCTGAAACCGACTAGACCGCAAGGGAACAGGACAAACACAGTATTTAACGAAATTGATGAATCACTACTTCCGTTCACAACCTTATGTATAAATATAAAATCATGAAAATTCCTTCTATCAATCAAAGTGCGCAACCCTAGTTTCTAATTGGTACATTACAGTTCTAGTAACACTTGCGCCCGAAATGCCTGCCATAGATTATACTTATGAAGCGTTTTGAACAGGCTCGATAGAGCATGACGCAGTGTGGTTGAACAAATTCCAAACAATTGAAGTAAACTTCAGCTTTGTAAGCACCAAGCAGCAAAATAAACGCACAAGACAACCAAGCGAAGTAAATTGCCTCATAAAACGAGCTATCGCCTCAAGATTCCTAAGAAAGGCATTACAAATAGCTGAAAAATGATTAAAATTTAAAGATGAATCAACGAAAATTCTAGGATCGGGAATGACGGACATGGGGGAGATGACACTGCTGTGTCTTGTGTAAGGGAACAGAAGTGAATCTCGCTTTCTAGTAAGGGACATTATTTTTGTCTTTTGCTCATTAAGCAAAATATGGTTCATCGAACACCACCTTGAAATTGCCAACGCGTCATCCTGAAGAAGTGTGCACTCCAAGTGCGAACGACCACAGCGAAACAGTTTGATGTCGTCGGCAAATAGTATTACTTCAGAGTTGTTCACGCGATGAGAGATGTCGTTCACAAAAAATCAAGAATAAAAGTGGTCCAAGGTTGCTTCTATGGGGCACTCCGCAATGTGACATAAATATTTCAGACATGAGCCCTGACACACGAACATAGATTTCAGGACATGAGAGCTACATTTTAAAGCAATGGCAGTACGTTGGACATAAACCATAACTATCTAGTTTGGTAAGAAGAGTAATGTGATCATCCTTATCTAATGCCTTCGCCATTTTAAAATATATTGCATCGACTTGTGCATGATAACGAACCATTGAAACTGTATAATGTTAAAAAAAGAGCACAGAATAGATTGAACCGGCTTGCCCTTAAAAAATCAGTGTTGCTCAAGGTTTATATTTAGGTTAAAATAACTGTACAAATGTTTGTGTATTACCATCTCAAAAACCTTGGAAACACTACTCAATAATGAAACAGGACGGTTGTTGTTTAAGATACTAGGATCGCCTGATTTATAAATCAGAACAACTACGGCGCTTTTCCAGATAGACGGAGCGATTCCTGAACGAAGTGGCAAATTAAGTATGTGTAATAAGACAGGAGACAAAAGCTACGCATACCCTTTCACAATAAATATGGGAATGCCATCTGTGCCATAAAATAGCTTAGGGCTCATTTTAAGAATGCTCTCCTTCATTTTAACTTTGTAAAATGGGTGAAAGAAAAAAAAATCTAATGTGCCTTGGCACGTCGTGGTGCCGTCAGTGACTGCCACAGAAAAAAAAAACAGGATTTAAAATGCACTGCAAACTTGTTGGGAATTTTACTTGGATCAAATGTGTAACCAGAATCATCTCTTATTGGGATCACATTATTATTTTGCGTATTTTTTGATGGTACATACTTCCAAAGGTTTTTTTAGCTTCGTGTGCATATCGGTCTCAAGTAAAGCCATGTGCATATTTTTGTCATGTTTAAAAAGCCGTTTCGCCAAAGCACGACATTCACTAAATTTGACGTACCACTCATGCCGGCCAGATCTTTTAAAAAGACGATCATAATGAAGCTTACGTCGTAAGCCACGCCTGAGCTCTCTTGAAACCCATGACGGGTACTTGTTTGCCTGAGAAAAACGCTTAGGCATGTATTTACCTTCGGCGCTTGAAACTACTGTGGTAAGAGCCTCAGCGACCGAATCCGCTCAATTATCATTCAAGAGCGGTCGTCGGTCATAGCACTGCAAGTGCTTGTACATATTAAAGTTATCTCTTTTACTGTACAGAAAATATTCCTGGTGGCAAGAGCCTCGTTGACGTAGCGGAAAGAGAAAGGACACAACAAAAAGTGGATGGAACTGATCAACCCGTGCCAAGGGGTCCACAATTGGCAAGATGCAAAAGATTGACGAGAAAACTACAACAAGGTCAAGTATATTTCCCGCTGAAATCTGGATAATATTGCTTTGTATAAATCCATTAAATTAAATAAAACCTAACAGGCTCGATACATTCAGGCTGGTGACCTCGCTTGCCAACGAGTCATAACTTGCCAGCCGTCAATTTCTGGTTGATTAAAATTCCCATATATGGGAACACTGAACTTCGTCATATCAAGCTGTTGTTGTAGATCTTGAAAATGACGTGCGAAAACCTTGAAGTCAGGTTGTGGTGGAAGTAATAGTTCCCTATTAGATAATTAAGCCCGTCACATGACGTAACCTCAAAACTTACACATTCCGGGTACGTCTCCAGGTCACGTCTCTTACATGCACACAATAGCGCGTCCATGGCGGTTAAAACACCTCCATATATTTGTCCAGTAACGGCATTATCACGGTCTTTCTGAAATACTGTATATAATAGAGGAAAATATCGAGAGCTAGTGATACTGTTTCTAGCCAAGTTTCAGTACGGCAAACAATGGTGCATGGATTGCCCGCAATTTTCGACATAAACTCGGAGGACTTCGTTCTAAGGCCGCGTACGTTCTGGTAGTAGAGCGTGCATTCCATAGTAGAAGGTTAAAAGGTTAAGCGTTTGCATTGACCACTGTCGCCCACGTGACTTTAAAAATGCCAAAAAAAGGGCGAAAAAGGCATGTGGTTGGCCAAATGTCAGGTACGTTGATATAGTTAAAGTCATCGTTCTCGACAGCCACGTGAGAGGCGGCATAGCTATAGTGTTTTGTTACAAGCTTGATGAACGTCACTGAATTGCCTCTCAGAACACTTGCCAGGGATTTCGTAATGTCAGCTTCCGTTGTTTGAGAAATTCAGTCGAGAGACAAAGAGCCCTCGGTGTCTTGGTTGCCGTGGCACAGAGCTCAGCTTGCTGCCGGCGTTCTTTTAGAGCGCAGCTCTTAGGCGCCCGTTTCCGGATTGACCGGCGTCGCCGTCGCCGTCGGCGTAACCGCGCAGTGCATTATGGGCAAACTTCCCCGCTAAATTTAGCAGAAAAATTTCCCCGATAAATCTAGCGGAAACATTTCCCCGCTAAATCTAGCGGAAAAATTTTCCCCGCTAAATCTTCCCCGCTATATCTAGCGGAAAGATTTTCCGCTAAATCTAGCGGAAAATTTTCCCTGCTAAATTTAGCGGAAAAGTTTCTCCTAAATGCGAGGCGAGCAGGAGAGGTAGAGGGGCATAGACTCCTCTCCGTACCTTCCCCTTCTCCTCCTCAAGAGCTGCGCTCTAATTCGGCGTTACAGGGAGTTGTAAACGGCTTTCATGTTTTAGAGCGCAGCTCTTAGGCGCCCGTTTGCGGCTTCAGTGGTGTCGGCATCGCCGTCGGCGTAACCACGCGGTGCATCATGGGTAAATTTCCCCGCTAAATTTAGTGGAAAACTTTCCCCGCTAAATCTAGCGGAAAATTTTCCCCGCTAAATTTATTTTAAAATTTTCCCTGTTAAATTTAGCGGAAAATTTTCTCCGCCCCCACCCCTCGAGGTCACGTGACCCCCCCCCCCCCGAGGTCACGTGACCCCCCCCCCCCCCGTGCCTTCCCCTCCTCCTCAAGAGCTGCGCTCTAATTTGGCATTACAGGAAGTTGTAAACGGCTTTCATTTTTTAGAGCGCAGCTCTTAGGCGCCCGTTTCCAGCTTGAGCGGCGTCGCCGTCGCCGTCGGTGTCGCCGTCGGCGTAACCGCGCGGTGCATTATGGGAAATGTCCCATACGCACCGCGCGAACCCCCCCCCCCCCCCCCCCCGGGGTCAAGTGACCTCGGGGGAGGGGGGAGGGGGGTCACGTGACCCCCCCCCTCCCCCCCGGAGGAGATTGAAGAATGAGGGGAGGAGGAGGAGGAGGGGTATACCCTCCCCTGAGTACCCTTCCCTCCTCCTCCTCAAGAGCGGCGCTCCACTTCGGCGTTACAGGGAGTTGTAAACGGCTTTCACTTTTTTTAAGTAATTTTGTTATGGTTACGTTACTTTGGTTCGGAAGTAATTTGTAATGTAATTTCGTTACAAAATATTGGTAACAAATTACTTAATTACTCGTTACTTTAAAAAAAAAATATGAGCATAATACAGTAACTGGAGCAATACGAGCAGAACATTCACCAGCATAAAAAGAGCAAATTCAACAAAATTCAAAAAATACAGGAAGAAAAAATAGCCTAAAAGAAAACACAATTTTTTGTTGACCCGTTACCAGAACCACTTGAAAAACAGGCAAGGCATGTACAAATATACAAAAGACAAAGATCAAGTAAGGCAACGCCCAGTAGACTCTCCGTCGCCTTCCATCGTGTTTTTCTTCTTCTCCCCGGCAGGAGAATGCTCTTCGTGTTCATTTGTTTTTGTCTTTTACACCGTTTCACCCTTTCAACCTCCACCGACGTCTCCCGCCACCTGCACATACATCAAACGCAGGTCCTTACTCCCTCGATTCACGGGTTCACAACTCGCGTAACAGACGATGTGGCCTCGAGCGTAGGGGTCGAATTCTGTTTGTCTTTGATGTGCGCAACTGCATTCTAGCATGCTCTTGAGGCATGACTGAAAAGCGCCCGGGGCGAGGCTAACAGCAGCGTCTCCGAGTGTATCAACGATATTTCTTTTAGTTTACTTGTCTGGGCATGTTGGTCGAGTCCACTCCTCACTTTAAAGTGTGTGTGTGTAGGGGGTGGGATTCTGCTATCTAAGGAGTGCTGACAGAGAGAGAGCGAACGTGTAAAAGTTGTGATGCTCTATTGTCTTGTAAGACAGATAGCCACCGTTTCTTTCGCTCTGTATGAGGGGCGTTCATAAAGTTCGTATTATCGGCACAAAAAATTTAAAAAAGCGGAACAAAACAGGCATCAACATGAGCGCTCGTCGCTCTAGTTTCCGCATAGTGTACACATTGGGTGCTATAGTAGCGCGGCGCGCTGCTAGGGAGTCGAAACCAAAATGGCACCACCCGTCGGCGCGAAGCACATGCAGTGATCCATTTTTTCCATTTGAGGGGAAGCAATGCCAAGAATATTCATTAAAATCTGGGAGCATTGTTCTGGCACAACGCCCAAGTTTATGAAACCATGGGTAAATTTCGTTGACGCTTCCAGCGTGGACAAACAAGAGGGAAGCATTTAAAGGACGACCACCAAGTGATTGCTGAAGTGGTGCGATTCCTGAACACTCAAAACGAGGAGTTCTAAAACAATGGCCTCCGGCATGTGGTCCATCCCTTGCAAAAGTGGATAACGCTTGGTGGTGAACATGTAGAGAAAGTCTCAACTACTACTAAAGTTTGATTGATCCATCTCTATTCCTTCGTGACAATGATACGAACTTTATGAACGCCCCTCGTATACCCTCCCTTCCACTGGCCTCCACAAATATTGGTATGAAAGTGAGAACCGATGAACGATAATAGATAACCCGTAGCCGCCATGTTTTGTCTGACTGGTCTGGTTTTCGGTCGTGGAGTGTACGCCGTCTCCGTGGTCATCTCGCCATGAGATGTTCAAAATTCGAGGAATTAAAAAGAAAGGAAACCTAGGGTTTCAGCGCATACTTTGTTTGCCAAAAAAAACACACAATGTCATGAGCAAGAAGAACGAAATCTAATCTACGGAAACACATCAAGGTATGCTGGGACACCTGCATTCTGCATTGGCAATACATTGCAACGCCTGAACCAAGTTTTTATTTTCGTTTAAATAGAAGACAAAACACCCAAGTCAAAAGGGAGCTTTCGTAGATCGCATCGTTAGCTCCGTATATCGTAGCGGGATGGCAGGTGTGGCTGTAGCTTTCGGTGCCTTTTCAGCTGACAGTTGAACGGAGTGCACCTACACACTTTCTCCTAAATAAAATATTTTATTTTCACAAGGACTACCCTAATACCGGCGTATGACAAATGAAAATTAGTGTTAAAGAACATTTTTGAAAAATATCAAAAATTTTTTTGTATTTTTTTTTTGATACGTGTACGGACAAAGTAACGTAAAAGTAATTTCTAACGTAACTAGTAAAGTAATCCGTTACTTTTCCGGGAAAGTGATTTGTAAAGGTATTATATTACATTTGAGACTCGGTAATTTGTAATTGTAATCCATTACATTTTTCAAGTAACAAGCACAAGTCTGATTGTACCCGTCGTGACCGATACCCCTACCTCCGGCGAAGTTCTTCTGGAAGGCAACGTTCCGTTATTCCTGGAAAGAGAAATAGGCGTCTTAAAGGAGGCAAATGAACTTCAGATTGGAGCACTGTGGTCCTCGTGACGAACTTCCGACAAAAAACGCAGCACCTTACGAAAAGTGCCGCCGTGGGTGACGTCGAGGAACGCCGCGATCGCTGAAGAATCCTCGCCACCTCAGGAAGACAGTACGCCGCCAGCGCAGCTCGACATGACCTCAAGCTTCCAGGCCCGAAACAACGGCAGGTGATTAAACTTCTCACCGAATACAGCGACTGCTTCGTGACATAGTCGAAGGTGCGCCAAAGAGCCGTTTTGAAGCACCTCATCCTTACCGAGGACAACGCGTTTCCTGTGCATCGATCGCCGTACGGAGTCTCCATAAAAGAAAGGGAGGTCATTCAGGAGCAAGTGCAAGAAATGCTGACCGACAACGTAATCAAGCCTTTAAGCAGTATGTGGGCCTCTCCAGTTGTCCTTGTTAAGACGAAGGATGGAACGCTCAGGTTCTGCCTGGACTACCGGCAGCTGAACGCAACGACGAAGAGAAACGTCTATCCGCTCCTCCACATAGACGACACGCTAGACCGGCTTCGCCACTCTCGATAGTTTTCATCGATGGACCAGAAGAGCGGCTACTGGCAGGGGTGTATCTCGAAACAACCCATTACGATTTGAACAGTTCTCGTTTGAACCCATTCGCAAAACACCCTTCGCGTTTTAACCATTCGCGTTTCGGCCCTCTTTTATTTGAACCCGTTCTCATTTGAGCACAGTATTTGAACAAAGGGCAGTGAGGTACAGAAAGAAGGAGGAACAGTTGAGGATGAAGGTTGAAGATGAAGCGAAGGTGGTACATAGGATGCTGCAAATTGGCACCATATCGTGCATAGCCCTTGAAACAATTTTCCTTATGCGTGCGTGCCGCCCCGAGTCTGTTGACGTAGTTGCCTGGGCACATGGCTACATGGTGACGTGGTTTCAAAAGTGCTAACGCTGGTACTTAGTTTTTTCCTCTGGCGCTGTTGATGTCGTTAATCTGACGTCTTGTGGAGCAGATGGATCATTGTGCTCGTCATGTGTTATTGATTGTAAGTACCACAGAAAGATTCCGAGATCATGATGTTTGATTAATTCGGGTTCGGTGGTCACGTCGAGAATGTGAGTATTATATGCATACTCTCTGAGATGATCACGTCTACGCCGGGGGCTGTTCATTGTTCCAATGCTGGGGGTTTGCACGCCATAACGCAGACAGGCGTTATGGCGTTTTTTTTCTCTCGAAATGAGCATGTACGGATGATGCGTGGCTTCAGGGCTTTCTTACCAGGCACAGCTTTTTTTCTTCATTTCGGCCGTGAATCATCGGATGCAAATTATGCTCTTCTGACATGTCCTGTGAAGATATCAAATTATTTACAACCGGTGTCGGAGTGGTCCTACAGATTTACGATCATTGTATATTTGCCTATGTGTCGTCCGTCATGCTGCAGACTGGCATGACCTCTAGGTGTCATTCTCCAAGATGCACTATAAGTAGGGCTAGGAAATTGATTGATTAACCTACCAATAATCGACTAACGATTTAATCGTGATTAATTGTTTTTAACCGTCTAATAGGTAAACTTTTGACGAACCTAAAAAAGGTGAAAACTCAGCGCTTTCACCACGCAGACGTGGAGGAGTACACCTGTATGAAGGGAAAACTATAGGCTAAAGTTTAGCCTAAAGTAAGCTGTAGGGGCGAGATTTGTAACTCAAGACAAATGCAGCTGGTTGCACTTGTCCCGTCCATTTCAACGCTGTTCGAGTGTCCGTTTAGCGCAGCAGAGACTATTGTGAACAATCGAGGGGGGTTGCTCTTAACGGAAAATATCAACGAACCTTTTCGTTTCATGCAGCTGAAGTAATAACCGGTGAGCGTGAGTGTCTTTGAACTGTTCTGAACTACACATGGAGGCTGATTCGAAATCCAAATGGTATATTCCGCCGTTTGTCACAAATTCAACGAAAAAAAATGTTTTTAATATTTTGTATGAAAATGACCGAGGCTGCTTAATCGATTAATCAATCGACTAAATGGTGGAGATTAGGTGGGTTAAACGTGTTAATATACGCCCAGCCCTAATTTGAAGGCGCAATGAAGCGTCAGGTGCCTTGACTCCAAAATGGCATTGGTGCCTTTATTTCGAATTCCCGTGAGTGTATGCTGAAATTATCGCTTTTGCTTAGCCTGATCACGTACATGGTCAAAATAAGAAACGTCGTTTTGAGAATGGTCAAAAGCAGAAATTATGTTTTAGTAAGTTTGAAATGAGAAAGGATAAAACGAGAAAACGTATATTTGAGAATGGTCAAAACCAGAAAGTATGTTTTGAGAAAGCCATAGAGAACGCTGGACTCACCCCCAGGCCATCGAATTTTCGGTTTTCGTATGACAAACTGAAGTTCCTAGGTCACGTGGTTAGTAACGTTGGTATTTTCAGCGCCAACAGACAAGAAGGCTGTGCGAAGATTCCATGGACTATGTTCCTACTATACGCGCTTCTTTCGGGATGATTCAAGGATTTTCGCAGCGCTCACAAACCTCACGAAGGACGCCGAAAAGTTGGAAGGGGCGGAGGATAAGCAGCCGGCATTCAACGAGTTGAAGCTAAGACTCCAGAGTCATCCTGTTCTTGGACATATCTATCAGCATGCGGAAACCGAGATTCACACCGACGCTAGTGACGCAGGACTTGGAGCAATACTGTTCCAAGTGCAAGAAGGCACTGAGCGTGTAATTGCCTACACAAGTCGGACCCTATTCAAGGCGGAAAGAAATTACTCCTCGACTGAAAAATAATGTCTAGTGGTCGTCTGGGCAATCACGAAGTTTCCTCCGTACTTGCACGGAAGCCTGTTTCTTGTAGGCACGGACCACCACTCGCGCTGCTGGCTTGCAAACCTCAAGGACCCTTCAGGAACGCCTCGCTCGATGGAGTCTCTGACTGGAGGAGTTCAACATGACTGTGGTCTAAACGTCAAGCCGCATGCACATCGACGCCGACTGCCGGTCCAGAGCCCCTGTCGAGACATCTCCCGGCAACAGCGATGACGATGACGACAAATCCTTCTTAGGCGCTGTGAACACCGCCGACATGGCACAACGCCAAAGATACAATCCTGTGCTGCGCGTGCTAATCAAGCACCTCGAAGGACGAAAGGTACTATTTCCCGTGTTTTCTGCAGTGCCCTACCGTACTTCGCCATTCGCCAAGGTGTACTTTACAAGGAGAACTTCGGAGACAAGAACTCGCCGTGGCTAGTGGTAATCCCAACAGACATTCGAGAGGACATATTTCAAGCCTGCCACGACGACCCGACGTCTGGACACCTTGGTTACAGCCAAACACTGGCCCGTATCCGTGAAAAGCATACTGGTCAAAGCAGAATTTGAAATTAGTCTCGCGCCGTCAATATTGCTCTAAAAATTATGTTTTTGCGTAAAATTAATTTTTTGACACTTGTGTTCCTTACAAACTGTTTAAAAAAAATCTTTTTTTTTTTTTCAGGGGCCCTTTAAGGTGAAATTTTCTCGTCTTGACTGTCATTCAATTTCGCATTAATGAATTCTGGTTATGACAGACAGTTTGCTTTATGACAGTATCTTACATAAAGCATAGGGTTATACCACATAGCATCGTCATTTTGGAACAGAAGTAGCCGAAAAAAAAAACAAGTCACGTAAAAATAAATTTTCACGTGCTATGAAGAGTTGGCATCACTACGCAAAATGTTGCTATAGCTTCATTTAAAGGACACTTTAATTTTGAGTTGGCCTAACACCTCCTCAATACCTTAGCACTTGATTTTCTTTGGCGATTATCATATTTCAGCGAAGGGTACAAAGTGGACAGTGCTGTGTTAGCATTGGCCTAGAACTCGTGTTCAGTTGGTGAGAATACGTGTTCCAGCTGAATGCTAATGCGCACTTTTTCCAGTCTGCCTTGCGATGACCTGAGAGGGGGTAGAATCCAACAACACTAAGGCCTTGCGATCGAGGAGGCGTTGAACGAACTGAATAGTATCTGATTATTGAGCTCTTTAAACTATTGATTTCGGGCTTGTAGGCTCCTTTATTTCTTGAATGTTATCAGAGAAATACTTGTGATGTAGAAAACATATTCGATCACAGGTGGAGAGCAGACATATGGAAAAGGGTTGATTTATGAACAGAAGTTTAGGGCGAAAACGAGCTGGTGCTTTTTATTTAGGACTGTGTCTGCCTGTCCTTTCTTTTTCGCAATCCCGGAGTGGTTTTACTATGTTCAAGGTTGGTTTACTTCGTTCCTTCTAATTTTCGGAAGCTGTAAGCATCCTCGCCCACGACTGAAGATTGAAATTTCATAGCCGGCCACATGGACACAATGAGAAGAGAAAGGAAGGAAACGGCTACGTATATAGAACTGGTGAAAGATGCCATGGAGAGGACTTTTTGGGCAAAGAGAGTACATCAGCATACACCATACGATCTCCAACGTCGTAGACGACTATTCAGCCCTAAAGCTCACTGCCCAGGTAATATGTTGCTTACTAACGATGTTGCTCATGCTTTTAGGACCAGGAGGTTAAGTACCCTGCTAGTGAAGAGGAGCTCCTGCTGGAAGATCCCATTGGCTCGGTGACGCGGTTGGGGAAAATGTTCCCCGACGCGCAGATATGCTTTGCGGTGCGGCTCCAGTCCTGGCATAAACGCGCCGTTAGTCCTGTCTTGGTGAAGCCTGGCACCATGATGGGTCTCCTTTTTATCCCACTGTCATTACTTACGATTTTGTTACAACTAATAAATCATTATTTTTTTTCGCTTTTTCTTTTAAAAAGAGCAGTTTACAAATATCTTCAAGTAGACTAAAGATGTAAAAATATTTTTTCTTGCATATCTTTGCGGTGTTTTCTTCGTATTAGTACTGGCGTCAAGGCAAAGGAGCGACTTAAGGATGTTGCCTCAGAAAACCTGCCAACTGTTCTCATGGTGACTGAGGGAAAACCAAGACCGGCCCTGTTCTGAGAGATCTGACTTCACGATGCTGAAAATATAGAAGAAAAAGGTGCACTTTACCCTTTGTTGTATAACACTTCTCTTTTTTTTGGCACATTTGCAGTAAATGAATCCAAGCTTCCAAGGGCTCAGCTTGGGTTGGCAGAAACTATGGGCTCTCTGGACAAGTATTTCATTACCTGACCCTGCACTTATGCACATGAGTATGTGCAGAAAGCATGGTCACCAGTTTTATGATCGACAGCTGGCTGGATCTGAGAGCATGCCAAATGTGATAACAAGGTTTAAAATGGCACTGCCCTGCCAACCTGTTGGAAGTTTTCAACATAACAAAAGAGCAAGCATACTCTTCTTGCCCTGTTGCTCAATTCATTGGGAATTATTCAAGTTCAACATGGCAAAAAAATTATCTTCATCGGACAGTTCTTGCTTGCCTTTTTTATAGCAGCATTATAAGAAAATACTTGCGTTTTGTTATATTTTTGTAGGGCTTGAAAACCGAGAAAATGGCTTCATATTTTGGGAGGTTCCTCCTGCTGAACGAGATTTGGTGCAGCTGAGATGCATCTGATCGAAACTGGCCAGCCAAAAACACTACACATTCTGCATTAGTTGGCTTATGTGGAGAATTGAGGTACTTTATACTTGTTTTTATTTCTTTGTTTTTTTTTTAAAGTAAGTATTAACAGCATTTGTCGAAGCACGGGCGAATCTAAATGTCATCACAAGCATAATGAAATGTACTTGGAACAAATTACTTTCAGAAAACTGATAACAATACTATAGTCTTATTAACTGGCACTTCCTCCATGGCAAAAGCAAGCTCCACAAGTTTTTTTTTATCCCACTCACATTTTTGCAATTACAATTCTGTTTCTCATGATAAAATGGGAATCTTTTTTTCTTGCCTCCTGCTTTATACAGATTAGTTTACGATTTATAGGTTGACTAAAGATCACCTGTTTTTATTTCAGATTTTTGCTGAGTTTCATCGCATCACAAGCATTGATGCCAAGCAACGCTTTTTTAAAATCGCCTCAGAAAACCTGGCGACCGTCCTTGAATTGACAGAGGGCAAGCCAAAGCCAGACATTTTCTACCAGACTGTTGAAAGGATGGATGATGTTAAAGAATCGAAGAAACAAGCTATACCTGCTTTAGAATTTAGCCTTCATTGACTGTTAGCGGAAGTCCCAATCCAGGTAGCTTTCTATTGCAACCAAATTGGTGCCGACTAAGTTCATGTGATAGGTGGGTGCAAACTATGCAAATTAAATTTGGGATATCTAACAGTGAGCTGCACGGCCTCTGAAATTCCAATTGCTTCTGTACATTAATTTTCAATTTTGAGTGACCGTCTGGTCATGAGTGACATTAAACAAATTGGTGAATGGCTGCAGTTAAAAAGAAATATATAGATTTGCATTACTGATGTGATGCCTAAATACAGCCTTCATAATTTGTGTTGCATTGCAGTGACACTTGGCACTGAGCACAATTGAATGGATTAGTTTTAAAAGAATTCACTAGCATGAGTGATCTGTTCATTAAGTGTGTGCATATGAGGAAACAAAATCCGGCTCTTATTTCTCACCTGGTAGGATGTGGCTGCATGGTATTACTGTTTCACCCTATGTCCGGATGCAGCGGATGCTAAGAGCAATCCCAGCCAATCGTGCTCTTTGAACATATCACATAACGTGTCGCTCCGCCCGCTCTCTAAGGACAGATGACACTCGCACGGCTTTGGATTTGCTTTGATAGCTCGTAGCATCCGCTGCGCCCTGACTAAGATGAAATGAAGTATAGTGTAGACGGTGGTTGGACAAAAAAATCCTGAAGTGTCTGTGCTATGTGGTGTGGAAATATTTTAAAGGGATACTTCAACAGAATTTGAAATATACCCGTCGTGTTCAGAAATAGGCTGAATATGATCAACAATACCCGTAAATGACAATCCCACGTTTGTACTTTGAGCCTGAAGGCTGAATTTTTTGTTATGAACGAAATACCTTTCTGGCTTTAATGCAAGGCATTAGATGCATCCATGTTAAGAGCCTTCGCACATACAGCAACCGCATCTAGGAGTTTTAGATATCGCAGTGCTCCCGAAACTTAATGTTGCCCGGATATGGTCCATTTTTTGCGTTGTTTGTGCTACTTCTTGGCTTACCAGTCGAACCACGTGGTGAAGTTTGGGTATCCGATGATGACCTAGCCTGGAGAAGATATTCCAGTTGCTCCAATGTCCAATTTAGCTTTGATTTGCCAAGAACACTATTTGGGTAAATGGTTTGGGGTGTTAGGTTTAGGGAGTATGTACTGTACCTGTTTTACCTAGTGTATCATCAGTTACCTGCATCTGCTGTAAGGGTAGGCCTCTTTTGTTTTTTTTTAAAATACTTCTATTTTATGATATTTCTTGATTCCCAACCTTTGTTTCAGACGTGCCCCGCAGTCTATTCCATCGCAGTGTGTCCCAGGACATCAACAGAGCGCTGCAGTGTGCTTTTTGTAAATCAGGCTTATGAGACAGAGGGCCCTCTGGAGGCTGTTGCACTTTGTTTCTGCCTGGCATGGGTTTTCAACCTTCAGTACTTCGTTAAATATCTTCGCGCATTTGTTTGTTTTGAGAGGCTTGTAGGTCTCAAACATTCAAAGCTGGGCTGCGTGGGCACAAGGCTGCTGACCAGCCTGAAGTAAAACAAAAACAAATACAAAAAAAAGTTTCTTTTCCTACACACGCTGTTTAAAGAAAGTTTTTCTGTGCTTGTGTAATGCAATGAAGGAATGCACTCGCATTTAAGTGAACATTATTTTTAATTTCTTGAGCACATATTTCTGAAGGTTAAAAACCCATGCCAGGTTTTTGTTTTTAATTTATAAATATAGCGTGACCCAAGCCACCACGCGCGATCTAAAATGGGCCGTAAAAATTGTCGTCTTCAGGTCGTAGACCGTGGAAAGTTTCTTGGCCCTATATTTTGCAGACAGAAAGCTACCCTGGTCCAAATGCCCACAGAGCACCCACAGAAAATTTGTGTGGGGTCCTAGAGGTCTCTATGGGGCACCCATGGGGTTGTATGGGTGTCCTAAAATCTCTGTGGGGTCAGGCCTGTGCGCCTATGGGGCATGTGGGTTACTGTGTGGGGTCCTTTGGGTGGCCCACACGGCCTGTGGGAACTCCTTTGGGCAATCCCCACAGCCTGTGGGGGTCTTTAGGTAACCCGCAGAGTCTGTGGGGATAGAACCTTGGCTTTTATGGGACATGTAATAAAGTCTGTGGGTTGCTGTAGCTACGCCGCAGCCTGTGGAGATAGAGCCTAGGATCCCATAGGACAAGTACGACATTGTGAGGGCTGCTGTAGGGATGCCACTCGTTAGGGGAACGCGCTGTGTTGCTACACTGGACATGTGTAAGGCCCATGGAAAGCCCGTGGATGTGCGCCTCAAGATATATTCTACAGGTCATGCAAAATATAACTTTTTTCTAAGTCTTTTTTTTTTTTTTTAATTACATCGCTCACTGCTGCTTGAATAGCATAAATAGCGAGGGGAAATGTTTGCGTTGATAAATCCTTCGTAAATGACTGCCGACGCTGACGTATTTGATCCCAGCGTGCCAAGGCTGGCGTGTTTTACTGCGAAAACGAGAGAACAAAGTTAAAACAATGCGGTGAGGAAAACACATTCAGGATATTGAGAATCTGAACACGAACGCCACAAAAAATACATTTTACAATGCCGAACGATACTTTTTCAGGATTCTATTTCAGGCAGGAATCGACTGTCTTCTGTGGTAGTTATGATCATCTAGCAGAAATATTTCAAATTTCCACATAGCCAGACGATCTGTCCCCCGATAGCTTATGTTATATGACACACGGCACCAGAGGAACGGGAATAAAAACCGTTTTTTGACACGCACTTTCTATTTTCACATTCTGCGCGATTTTCACCCTAAAGTAGGGGGCCGGCGACTGCAAAGAACACAGCAAATATGTCAAACAATAAAAACAAACAAAAACGTAAAAAAAAATTTCACAAATACTTTACTCTGCACTCGGACTCAAACCACCGACCACACGATCAGCAGCACCGCGCGCTAACAAGCTAGGCCAATCCCGCAACAGAAAGAAGTCGTTTTTTTTAGGAAGTTACATGTTTTCTAAATTTGTTTAAATTAATTTTGTGGTTAGTCTCGTATTTAATTTTTTGCTACCTGTTCAGGATCGTATTTCTAATATTGTGGCATTGTTGACATGCTCAATAATTTATTGTTACTGTGTCTCCTAATACGTTTTTAATGCGCTTTGCTGATCGTTTCATTGCAAGCGTGTGGAAGATACGCGAACATAGCCTCCGTAAAGTAGCTAGGCATCCATAATAGCCAACGAATGCAATCAAATCCAATCCACAACATTTTTTTTTGCGCGTTTCGCTGGTCGTGTTGGCCGTGCGTGTTTCATCTCTGTTTTAAGGTAAATTTGCCGAATAGTCGTGATGCGTAGAGTTCACCTTAATTTCAAATGTGTCTGAAAAAGAAGGAAGCGATTGTGAGCCGTGGAACTACGTCGAATCTGCTCAACAGCGAAGATCATGGCACGGTCGTTCCAAAGTAAGTTCCTTTCTTTGTTCGTTAGGGCTAGATTATTCTTTCCTCCGTTCAAAATGCTTGTTATTGTCTCGAGATCACTCGATTTACCATTATTACTAATTGTGCGTGAATGGTGTTAGCCCTCCATCCCTGCGTTAATTATCGGTCACAGATGAGCGCTTACGCTGCGTGCTCTCTCCAGGTCCATCAACAGCGGCGGAAATTTTTGGCACATGGGGACGGGCGGACAAGCGGGTGGGCGGACAGGCAGGCAGGCAGGCAGGCAAAGGCGGAAAAGGAAGGGGGGGGGGGGTTTGATTGCCTCCCTCCACCGTATTGTTTACTGGTAAACTAGAATGTCTGGAAGAGCGCGGTGCCCCTCCATCGCCGAAGCTCTAGGTTAGACACTACGGGGGGATTCTGTGTGCGTACTTGCGTCCGGAGAGCTGGGCCAGGCAAAGGGCAGCGATTGATTGATCGAGCAGGCCCGTAGCTTCCGCCGCCCAGTCGTCGGCAAGCGACTTCATTTTCGCGATTCGTAATCAGAAAAGAATTGCCAAAAATTGGTGCCGCGGTAAATTCACCCCATGGTGATTAATGCATAGCATACCACTCCCGATCGTAAAAATGTGTGCCCGCGGAATAATTTTTGCCGCCGCTTCTGGGCTTCTGGGGTAATTTACAAGCATGTCCTTAATTAAGGCAGTGTCTCGCCAGTTTATGGGAGGTATATTTTGTTCAGTGTAAGTATATAGTGTTCATACCTCACCCAATTTCTGTTTTTTTTTTCCCCTTTGGTACTGCCTTTAGCGAATGGTGTAGGTTGTAATTTTTTTTGGTTGTTGCATGATTGTAGTAGGGTGGTGAGCTGGTACTAATTGAACACCTTGAAAAATAGTTCACAAAACGTTAGGGAGACAAGGAGAGTAACACATAGACCACATGCAAGCGCAGACTGTCAACTCGCATAAACAGAGAAGAAGGAAATAAAGAATGCGGAAGGAGCTCGAGCAGAGGCCCAAGTGGAACGCGCTGATTCACCCATTAGCAAGAGCAGATTTTAAAAGCATAATTTCCTCGTCAGTTAAGGTAACAGATGGATGGCTAATACATCAAAACAGCTCAATCTCTCCGTAAAATTCACGATGGACTGTCAGCTATCTATGCACTGTTTACACTGCTCGTGTATGTCGCCCTTAGAAAAGACGTGAATAATTAGCATATACTATAAAAAAAAACATACAAGAGGATTTTTCTAGGCCTTTATTATTTGTAGTTTGGGCAACCAATGTGTCCGCACATTTTTCTGTTATCTGAGCTACCAAGGAAATTGTATTTAGTCTTGCGCATAGGGGTGAATTGGCACGTTCCACTTGGACCTGTCTGAACTTTTGCTAAAGCTCCTTCCGCATTCTTTATTTATTTTTAGAGCGCAGCTCTTAGGCGCCCGTTTCCGGCTTGAGCGGCGTCGGCGTCGCCGTCGTTGCCGTCGGCGTAACCGCGCGTTGCATGCAACCTGGGGCAACCTAGGGCAACCTGGGGCAACCTAGAGCAACCTGGGGCGGTCACGTGACCCCCCAGGTCACATGACTCCCAGGTCACGTGACCCTTCAGGTCACGTGACCCCCCCCCCCACCCCTCCGAGGTCACGTGACCCCCGTGAAGGAGAAGGAGGGGGTGGAGGAGGAGAATGAGGGGAAGAGAGGAGGAGGAGTAGCAGGCAGGATCACAAGGGAGGAGAAGGGGTATACCCTCCCCTCAGTACCCTTCCCTCTTCCTCCTCAAGAGCTGCGCTCCAATTCGGCGTTACAGGGAGTTGTAAACGGCTTTCTTTTTTCTTCTCTAATTTAAGTGACTTGGGAGTCTGCACTTGTATGTAGTGTATGTATTCCTCCCCGTTATTCCTTGTTTTTTGTGTACTATGTTTTAAGATGTTCAATTAGAATGAACTCACTGCTTTACTACATGGAAAGGCTGTTATTAATTCTAGAGTGTCTGTAAACAATCTACCTGAGATCTTTGCCTCGCGCCCCGGTTTCTGAAGCTCAGTTCTCCGAGCACAGCCTTTTTTATTTCTCTGATCCTCTCTTTTTTTTCTTTTGTGTTCAATAGTTTGAGTTGTTAGTGTGCACCTGTCTGTGTCCTACGTGTTCCTGTCCTTTTGTCCTTGTCTTTTTGTGCACTTTTTTCAAGTTTGTACCTGATATTTTTATTGTATATTCTACTCTGTGTTTTCATCTTTATACTTACTGCCGCCCTTGCCAAGCCGAAGTTGGCATTCACTTTCGCCATCCTGATGTGAGTGTCCTGAGACGACACAAGATGACAGTCTCCTCTGCTGAAGTCCAGGCTTCATGGAAGACTGCCAAGGCTGTTTATGGTAAGGTGCTCTACATATTGGGCAATATAATAGCAACTTATTGCTGCTAGGATTGTTTTTAACACAGACTGTGTTTATGGGCTGGCCTTTAGCAATTCTGATGCCACTCGCTTGGAATGAAAGCCTGTAGGGAAATTCCGCATTTCTGTCGTAAGCGGAATGCAGAGTTGACAACAGAAGTGCATGACTACTACCATGCAGTGTTGCTGTGTGTGTTATTTGTATTTTGTATTTGTTTATTTAGTGTTCCCAATAATGGCCAAAGCCTTCCCATTGGTGCGCTTGTGAATGGCGTGAGCGGTGAGCAGTGCCACTCTCGTCCTTCGCCGCCGTGCCCATTGATTTTCAGAGAAGTTTCCAGTATTGGTCTCTATGGAATTTTGTCATATATCGCACATGGACACAACCAGGGCGCTGTACATACAATTCAACACTCGCAAGACTTGCGTGAATACACCCTGTAGCTGGTCGCACTTTCAGAGACATTTTAATGTTGCAAAAAAAAATAATGACATTGGCATATTTGTCGTGCTGAATTCTGTCACTCTGATCTCTGATCTCTTGAACTGCGGATGTTTTGTATATATTCTTATACATCTCTCCCTCACATATGTCCGAAAACATTTTGCTTGGTCTATCAAGCCGTGTAGTCAAGAAGCTATGATCTGTAAAACTCCCCAGAGCACTCCTAAGTTGCGAATCTTCGCAGTAGATTGTTATGAAAAATATTCCGTGCTATTTCCTAACCACGGATACTTGACTGCAAGAGCATGGTATGCATTTGACATACTCTCTTTGAAGAGCTACAGCATCATAAATGTCATGGCCACGACCCTTACTATACCTATTAAGTTTTTGGCTGACTGTGTCATAGAAGCTGTGTATGGGCTGGACCAAACTGCAATCATCCTTGTGTAATGTGGCACTGCTCTCCCTGTATACACAGGGGCAGGAGTGCAGCCGCATTGCTCCAAGCTGGTGTGTGGTTGAATAAATTGGTATATACTTGCCACCTCACTCTCAGCTTTTAGTGTAGCACCACACACATCTTGTGGCAGTGCTGCACACTGCTCTGACGCATGTCATATATTTTTTTATATTTTTCACAGAACAAGTGGCAGCAGCACCAGCTCCTGTGATGCAGAGAGTGTGCCAGTCAGGTGCAGCCTTGGGTGGTGCAGCTGCAAAACCTGCAACCTTAGATGGAGCAGCTGGTACAATCGGACCTGCATCCGCTGAGGCAGCTGCTAAAGCACCCGCTGAGGTGGATTCATATCAGCTCCTAAACTTCCTAGAACGTGAAATGGTAAGTTGATTCGGTAATTTTTTGCTTTACAGAAGATACTTTTGGATAAAAAGCATTTCTATGCTTGCACAATGTCTTCATTATGGAAAGGCCTTGACATTTATCATTGACCACGTAGATCTCGATAACTGTTGCTCAAATGAGATCTCTCTTTCAGTACCATCGCCACAAATTATTGTTTTTTGGTGTCGCTTCACTTCACCAGCAGTGGTGTAAGAACCAACTTTATAATATCTTGAAAAACATATTTAAGGCGACATCTCTTTGTAGAAAGTTTAGACCTGCATCTCTAATATTCTGCTCAACATTTTGAGTGCATAGGGCAGAAAGACTTGGACCATCATATTCCCCATTAATTACCTTTGGCCCATGCTATAAACCCTTTTCAGAAGTGTGTGCATGTGCAAGGCCGCCATTTCTTCAACGCGGATCCCGAGTACGCGTTGGAAACAAGCGCCGCGTCAGTGATTGGCGTGGATAGACGTGTGTGCAACGTCAGCGTTCCACTTGGCCTTCGATCCATTCACAGCTTTTGTGTCCAAGAAATACCGACCGTCAATGTTGCTTGGTTAGGTTTTGAAAATGATCTATTCTTCCTATGTTCACCAGGTACATGGGAATGAAACTCTTGCAATCTTGGAGCATAAAGTGGCTTCTTTTCTTTTAAGGCGTTAGTTTTATAGTCCCAGCCACGCCCGAGGTTGCATATCAGTGGGCGCATCTTCTCATGTTCTCTATCCATTACGCCGACCGAAAAGTTCAGGGGGCGGGGAGGGGAGGGGAGGGGGATTATGGAACACCATCTAAGGAGCTGGGCTAGTAGGCAAAGAGGGCTGGAAAGGGAAGAGCGAAATCACAAGGCATATGGTCAGCCAGTGAGTGCACTGTCAGGTTTTTCTGAGCCGGCCAAATAATCTTTTCCAGCAGCCGATGCTACAAGAGGGCTTGCCACCCAGTACCCCTTGCAGTTCGACTGCGGCAGAATCAGGAGACCTAACAAAAGAGCTTGATGGCTCGAGCAGCGTAGTACTGTTGTATGGGCACCTCCCAGGACGTTTGAAAATGATTCGATTAAGAATGAGGTTAAACTAACGAAAGCTTACTTTAATCAATATGCACAAAGCAGCATTTCATGAAAAGAAGATCTCACCACCAAATACATCGGTTTCGCCTCCTCTTTTAAGTTTGTTATAGGTGCATTTCTACGACCGTTGATGTCAAGGTGACATGGAAAGCCTGGTGTGACAACATAGTGAACCAGGACATAAGGCCAAGCGTTGCTGTGAAGAACCTGGCCATTGCTCTGTGGGGGTCCAGTGTCCTGCAGAGGACTGTGACCGAAGTGGCGCTGAATGCCAGTCTTAACTAGGATAGCAGGCTGCCTCTGACACCCAAGAAAGTGGCATTCCTAAGAGGCGAGTGCAAATTATCTCACGTAAATGTAACCTAAGCAGTTAATTGAAAAATCTTCTCAATCAAGGCATTATCTTGGCAGCTAGTTGGTATTTTACTGGGAGTTCACAATGTTTCGGTGGTCTTTGGATGGACCGCATAACACTGACGGGATTGAGCACACAGGTATAACATAATGGTGGAAGCTTTCAGTACAATTATAGGAAGATTAGGTAACCTCAGTAAAACACAAAAGCAATAGTTTTTTATACTTTACGTGCAAACACCAGATGTTTTTTTGTACCACTGGCCTTTATTTAGGCTATATGAAGTAAGCAATGCGTAGGGCATTTCCTTTTTATTCCAATCATTTGCAGTTGCAATACTTGCCACAGTGGCCCTGAATAATATCTGATGTCTTCAAAAAAAAAGGCTCTGCAAAATTTTCTTCTCAAGAGAATTGTTGCACTTTGCAACAATTCTCTTTCTTCTTTTTGACTCAAGGGGGTTTATGTCCTGATCTTTGAATTGCTGAAGCCACCGCTTTGAGGCATGACTTTGTAATAAATCATAGCACAGTGTGCCCATTTATCTGGTCACTTCGATGTGCCTATGGAACAATGTGAACTCCCATTTGGTATTGTGTAAAATTACAGTAGCTCAAGTACTTGTCATGCAGTGGCAAACAAAACCGGGCACCTGGTGGATATCGCTATTCCTCGCTTGTAATGCCCGCCTAGGAACCTTGACAGCTAGTGTTGGTGAATGTCCCGCCTCCGGCCACGACGAGAGAAGAGGGGAAGGAGGAACTCCCCTCTTCCCGGTAATGCCTTTTGTGTGTCGCAGAAGTCGCTATTGCCCCCCCCTACAAGATTATGGAATAGCCCGTCACTCAAAATTCGTACAAAAGCAGCAGCTTCGGTGGCTGGAGCGACTACGACATCATCTCGACGTTAGCCTCGCCGTAGCTTTGCTCGTCCTGAGACGACCTACGTCACGATTGCGTTGGAGGTCACGTGGTCTCCGCTGGGCCTTCTCCGAGCGCTTGCCAGAGTGGGCCGTTTATAACGAGAATACAGCCACCAGGCTCAAAATACAAACGTGCGATTGTCATTTACAGATATTGTGGATCATATTCAACCTATTTTTGAACACGATGGGAATATTTCAAATTTCGTTGAAGTATCCCTTTAAGGGATACTTCAACACCAGCACTTCAACACCAGCACCTTTTTATGGATTTTGGTTGTGGAAAATGTTGACGTGGTGACGGTATCTTTCATGAGCCCAATACTTGTCAAAACCAGGAACTGGACGTCAAAAGCTTTCAATTGGCGATGATTTCTAATTGCTATGCAGTCAAACCTACTTATATCGAACTCGCAAAAAACTGTCTACCAGTTCAATATAGCCAGTAATTCTACATGAAAGCTTGAATGAATCTGACAACAAACACGACATATTTAGAAAAGTGGTTTACTCTCGAAGGAGCGTCTGTACGTCATACGGGACACTCCACGTGGCTATTCGGTGGTCGCTTCTTCGTTTTTCAAGGTCTCACCGGCTCATCTTCTCCCCTCTTCCGGGGTGTTGACACTGTTGCCCTCTCTGCAAGCTGGCTTTCCCCCAATGGGTTGTCTGCGTTGGGGGAAAGCCAGCTTGCAGAACTAAACGGCGCTCTTGGCAGTTCGGTCTATCGGGAGACGCTGCAATTTTCGTTCAAAGTAACCGCAATTTTCGCTATGCATTTTATTGCAGCTACTAGTCTGTTCACAAAGAGTTTGATACAAGGGATAGTTCGATATAATTGGGTTTGACATCATACAGAATGTGTCATTTTAATTCGAACCTAATTTAAAAAAGGGGCGAGAGTTACGTGGATGCCTTTTTCACTGTGTGTTTGTGGGGCTCGGCGGACATAGATAAGGGGATAACCGTCACAATATGTTGACTAATTAACCAAGATTTGTTAATTAACTTTTTAATTATTGATTTTATAGGGCGTGTCGCAATGCAATTTTCAAGTGTGTCATTTTAAAGGCTATTCCAAATGAAACTGTTCATGAAAGTGTTGTGGCATGTGATCTAAATGAACATTTGTTTAAGCCTTACCTCTACAAGCTGTGCTCCTTTAAATATTTCGTCATTGCATATTTTTGAGAATGCCTAAAGATGAAGCACCGTGGCCAAAAGCATCATGTGGATGTCATAGCTGTAATGTCGACGACAGCAAAAGTGAACCAGATACTGGGAGAAAAAATAAACGACCGGCGAAAGCAAGAGAAACAAAAGAGGCAAGCAGTAAATACAGATAGAACCAGCTGGTTCTGGGCAATGGTCTGCAGTGAAATACGGTGTCAAGCATGCATCCCCCACAGGTACCCACACAAAATGCCCACAGAGCATGGGGTTATGAAACCCTATGGGTTACCCACACGGCTCCCACAGGACTTTGGTCCTACACAGCTCCTATAGGATCTCTGCAGGACCCACACAGACTGTGCGGGGACCCATGGGGACTTATCCACCCACACAAACCCTGTGGCGACCCGCACACCCAAACAAACTGTGCGGGGACCCATAGGGACCCGAACACCCACAGAGGTTCTGTGGGACCCACACGGTTTCATAACCCCATGGGTCTGCGGGTATTTTGAGCAGGGATTGTCTCAGCTTAAGGGTGAACGGAGTAGAGATGATGCGCACCTTTGAAAAGGGTCTATTCAAGGGTTGCTAGCAAGCTGTGGGTGGGTGCAATACAAATGGCAGAAGCGCATACTGCAATGTTCACACGTCTCCTATCATTTTTATAGCAGCCTTTGTTCTTGACGTGGGCAACACTGGATCCCACCGCTGCCACTATGTCGTGGTCGAGACAGGTTAACGACGACAACTGGTTTATTGCATACTATATGAGGTCTTGTGGGCTGTCGGGCTGGTGGCATCGATTACATGATGGGCCTTGTCTGCCAACCCTCTTTCGCATATTTTTGCTGGCGCTCGTCACATGAGGTGCTACAGGGCGACAAACCTGTAACAATGTAGCAACCAGAGATGTTTTAGGCTGGCTTGGCACGAAGAAACGTTTTCAAAATTTTGACGTCACAAGGCAAACACAATTTTGGAAGTTTCACGGTCTAAACCAACAAGCACGCCCCACCTCAGGAGTGAGGTTTCATTTCCACCACCATGGCCTGACGAGCAGCTGAAATCTCATTATATCTTGAAGTCGCAATTGCTGCAATGGACGTTTTCCACATTCCGACGGCACCAGGTGGTGGCTGCACGAACTAAAATTTGAGAAAGTGACCTGCACTACCAGTCGATAATGGGAGCTATGCTACCAGTTTCTTCGCTCTCTGAGCACCTGCTTCGGTCTCTGAGTACGCACCTAGGGACTTTCATACCTCGTGATAAGCTTGATAAGGAGAACCAGGGGGAACCCACGAAAAACATGGTAACCTAGCGAGCAACGATGGCGACGGCGCCGAACGGATCAGGAGGCAATCAGGAAGCCGTCCTTTACCCCGTCCTGGCGATAGAGCTTTGCGGCGTTTCCGCCGGGAGAGAAGGTTTTCGGACCGGTTTCGGACCAACATCGGGCCGCCGGAGCCGAAATGAGCCGAAAGAGGTGTTCTTTGTCCCCGGTGCCGACGGGAGACGGGGGCCCCGCCCCATTGAGGGCGGCCAATTACAAAATAGGAGACTTTCGCTCAATCTGGCAGATTTTTAAAAGTTGGGTGACCATGGGCATGGCCACGGGAGGGTGGATTGACCATACTCAAAAGGAAAAGGCGGTGAAGACGTGAAGAACTGGTTATTCCAGTGAAACACAGGTTGCGCAGCTCATGACTACGGCGATTAGAGGTACACCCGCATTCTAGGTACTTTTTTTCTACGGAGTTGTTGACTGATCGCGCGACCAACGCGACTTTAAAGAGGTGCATCTGAGGCGTCCACCCAAGCGTCGTGTTTTTCTTTCCGTCCATTTTTTGTTTGTGTAGCACATTTATATAAATGCTGCAATTATGTGTTCTACTCTCTGATCTACAGCCCCCTTCCGAGTTTCCTCGATTTCTCGTGCCGACTTCCGCCGCTTTGCATTGGGTGCTTACGCGTGTGCAGAACGCTTCTCGCAAAAGGTCCATTCCAGTCTCTCAAGTTCACAAGCAGCTACCGCTGAAATAGTGACATGCTATTTTTGCAATGTCACAATCGAAAATACGATTAGTTCATGCTCTATAAATCTTTGTAGGAATAACATGCAACTATGCCTCTGTCTTTTGCTGATGCACCTGACACCATAAATTACAAAACCAGAAAAAATAAAGCAATCAAATTTTGTTGTTAATTAACCTTCTCAACCTGCGGCGATAATGAAATTAAACTACAAGCATATATATATTCATTAAAAAGATATGGTTAATATCTATCTTGAATGAATTACTTTATTTTTATTTTAAATGTCCCATTCTTGCAAGCACATCAACTAGAGTGATCGAAATGAGACAGAGACATCTGGGACATTTGGGATGCGAGTTACCTCTCCAGGGCCATTGCTAGCCTGGCTGCAAGCATGCCAGTTGACAATGTCACCAAATACTTTACCAGGAAAAATACATTCGCTCCATTCATGTACGCCAGCGCACCCACAGTTTGGCACTGTGGGTGCGCTGCTACTCTCCTAGTTGTGTAGACACCACGCATCTAAGAGAATGCACGAGGATCACACCGTCCACGCTGTAGAGCAGTCATGCCGCACCAAGGGAGGGGGCTGCCGTGGGTACACGAAGGAAAGCCGAGACAGTAGAGACAGCTGCCTCGACTAGTGCTGCAGGTGTCCGCAACCATAGATGATAACAGTCATCTATTGTTGCCATCAATCGTCCCAATAGACCAATCGCACTAAAGGCCCTGTCACACTGAGGCAGCAGTTGGACAACTTTATCCGGCAACACGAGGAAATCATGTTGCCGGCGACCCTGTCACATCGCGGCAACAACGGTCGGGCACCATGGTGCTGCTGCCCGGCAACCGTGTTCGCCGATTTGTTGTCCGACCACCCTGTTACACCGCGCTGACGGCGGAAACGGCACGGGCAAAGGTTTGCCATCTTGATTGTTTACCTTCGTTCTTCTGCGGCTCGGCGGCGGTGCTGGAAATGTGACTACAAAGTGCTAGTACGTTCGAAAGGCCAGAAATTACCATAGGGCAACATCAACCAGTGACTGTGATTAGAAAACTTGACACGGGAAGTATTATTTACCTTTTATTTTATCAAAATGTTCTTCATTCGCTGACAAAGCAGATAGCCCAAACCGAGGAAAGTCAGATCGCTGATGTATGTTCGGGATTTACGCCACCATATGAAGTGTTTCTGTCCGGTTCTTTCTTTCATGCAATTTCTATTTCTACTGTAAGATTGAGCTAATAGCGGCAGCACCCCAAAGCGTCTTTTCTAGCGTCGTGTTGAGCTGAACTGAGAGTGCTTAAATACTCCGACACCGACACGATCAGCCTTCATAATAATCGGTGGAATAAATACTTTTCAACGCTGTCTATTCGTTTACTGCTTGATATGGGATCGCTTGATTCCCTAAGATGTCCTGGGTATTTTGAAAAAAAAATCAGGTGTCCGGTAGCAGCTGTTTCCAAGTTCCAATTCAACAATGATCATCAGAGTGGTCATTGAATGCTTCAAATTTTTAATCTTTGCTTTCCTGGAATATTTTTATTATACTTCATCAGCGGATGAGTAGGCATGTCATTTTATTCCTCTAGCAGTAATGTGAGCTGGTCACTAGGCAGTTCTAATTTCAACACCAGTCTGAACGTTCACGACCGTTGCTGTGGCCATTTAGACAATCGCCTTGCGCAATTATTACACAGAAACTACATTCATACAATTATTTTAGCTGCACGCCAGCCTTAATTTTTATTAAATAACGTTTTCCAAGCCTTTATTTGAGTAGGATGTTATTGATAGGGGACTAGCTCTGCCATCGAAGCTATGCGTGTTATCGTGCTGCCGGCCCAAAATTTGCTCAGCCAGCGATCAGGGCAACATACAATGTCCAACGCAAGTTTCTGCTGTTCTTGTGGTCGAAAGCTATCATATCGAGGCAACATTTTCGTTGCCGTCCATGTTGTCCAGCTGTAGCCGCGATGTGACAAGTTTATTGGACACCACGGGGAGCGAGCAACATGTTGCCCGACTGTTCGATAACGTGCTGTGTTGCTGTTGCCATCGTGTTGCCTCAGTGTGACAGGGAATTAAGCGTTCCACACATGCGTGAAGCTGCCATAACTTTAGTTCACAGGAGGAAGGTGGCAGTGCACAAGACGGCACGTGTCATCTCGTCATGCGCAAAGCTCCAGCAGGGTTCTCCCACATGCAGAATTGTAAAGTTCCTTCAATGCATTGTGGCAGTGGCAGCTGAACGAAACTCGCTGGTGAGATCAGTCTATTCAAAGGAAAAAAACCCGGGGCTTCTGCGCATCCAGTCGTTGCAACCACACAAAGCCTATTCGTGCCAAGGCCATTGGATTTTCATGGAGTAAGATATTTTCTTAATATTTATTAATTTATAATTTTTATTTGGCGTCACCATGTCACAACCTGGTGGTTTTCAACTCCCGTGAGCTATAGACGCACATTTCAAACAGCTCTGCATGGGTGCCGCCATAACCGACCTTCAGTTTTTTTACCCTCTTTTTCAATTTGCTTCACTTCATCATTGCCACAGCACGACAGGCATTAGCTACGATGGGTGCTACTGTGTCCTTCTCCCCAGCATAGGCATTTGGGGAGGCTGGTCAACGCCCGCTTCAGTGGCTCGGCATCTCGGTAAGACGAAAGAAGGTCGGCTGTGGCGGCTCAATCTGGAGCGCGTTTAAAGCGTCTATATAATTCCTCTCCCCTTTCAAAGAATTCTCTTACATCTGAAACATGACAGGTTGAAAAGAGGGATGGAGAAGAAAGTCAGAAGAAAGGAGAGGTGAAGTAAAGCGACTGACCGAATCATCCTCGGCGAGCCAACGCGGGACACCTCTCTGTGAGGAGCGCGGACTGGGGTGGTGAGTTGCCTTACCCGGGGGCCTTTGAAGGAAACCTAGCCCGGGCTCGGCTCAACTGCCAAGACCCCAGTTGACTCCTGGCACTGCCAGGCATGCAGGGGGTCAGAACACACGATGGGCTTGGTGCTCAATTTGATTGGCGACGCCACTCACCAAACACTTACAACCGCACAAGTCCCCAGTGACGACGCAACCCTGTAAAAAAGCATTCAGTACAAGTAGATACTAATCGAGCCAAGCGAGAGATACACTTCAACTGAAAGAAAAAAATTAAAGCTCAGCTCCGACATAGGATCGACGCCCAAGTGCGGTCGTCTGTCAAGTACAATGTATTTTACATGTTCCAAGTGAACTAAAGAACGTAGGAGTACTGTCTCAATGATAGCATTTTAAAATCATAGATTTTATAGTCATCATAGACGAACGCACAGCTACAAAGTAAAATGTGCGCAAAATACTGAACGCTCAACTAAAGCACGCACAGCTTTCTTAACCCAAATACCGAATAATATTATTGTTTAACTTGTCTTTCTAATTAAGTGTGACACCTTTGTTTCAGCAACAAATAAATTATACTCATGTGAAACCTATTACTTCATGCTAAACATGTGTCATTCTTCCTCTGCAGTGTGCCAGCTTGCTCAAAATGAATTCAGATGGTCTCTCGGTCTCAAAAAAAATAATTTTCAAGGCTAGTGCAGCATTAGCAAAGCATTTTCTTGAGGTTTCCTTAAAGAGACCAGCTTAGTTACTTTGGAACAAACCAGTCAATGAATAGATCTTGGACAAACAGAATCAATATAGACATTCCACTGAAACGAGTAACCAAGTAAAATCTCCAATGAGCTAAATGCCCAGGCGGTCGTAACCTGCCAACTTGATAGCCTCCACCAACGAAAATTTTGATTGCATCAGTTGCCAAAGTAAACGGGGAACACATGCACGATAAAGAGAGGCATTGTACGATGGTTCCCACATCAATCGTAGCTGGGGACCTATGACACTGTGACATGGCACGTCCCAAAGTAACATCGTGGAGAGCTGGCCTTCCTTAATTTCCACCACCCAAAAGGTGCCTACAGCCTACTACTGAGTAAAAGGAGGTACAATTTGGGACGCAGTCTTTCCTCGAAATAAGCTTCGGTCACTTTCTATGCTCCCAGTGTTGCTTGGAGTCTCGTGAAATGACAGGCCCGGCACGTCCTCGCCCACAGCCACCATGACAAATGCCAAAAACAGCACCAAGAATACAAGAACGCAAGAGAGGCTTATTCACGTCGTTCACATTTTCTGTCTTGTATGAGGAAGCGGGGCACCCTTGTGGTGATAGTTGGCAACCGGCAATTGAGCAGGCATTATCAGTATACAGGAGGCTGTGCCTCATGACACCTATTCAAGCATGTCAGTCTTGAAAAGGTTGGCAAATGATATTTTTTTCTGGTACAGGTTCGGGTCAGCAAGTTGGATACCAAGCAACACAGAACACGACTTCAGATATATTGCCGCGCGCGCAGCTTGCCAAGTAGGCAGCGCGCGCGTGGCCTAACGGTTATAGCGCCTGCCTCCCACGCGAAAAGCCAGGGTTCGATTCCTGTCCGCGGGGACGCCTTTTTGTTGACATATAATGTAATGTTCTGGTAAATTCAAGAACCGTGTTGCTTGTTCGAGTTTAGAAAGTTCTACACACCGAAGCTTCCACGCCGATTCTTCCAGAACCCTCCGCGTGTACATAAGAGGCTCCGCGTGGCGAGTCGCAGTCAGGTTTTCGCCTCAGCGTTCGACTCTGCTGCCACGCCGACTTCGACGCTTGCGACGCTCTGTTTTCTTCTGTTCGCTTTTATTTTTTGGCACAAGTTCGCCCCATTAAACGTTTAGTTTCCTCAGTTATTTTCGCCTCATCAATTGTCATTCGTGACATTTTGGTGGAGGTGCGGGGTACCACATGCCCGTGCAGCGTTCCCCTCCAAGAGCCCGCAGTGCAGGTCCGATTTCAAGCCCGGTGAGAAGACAACTCTCCGCGGAACCCGAAACTCGGACCAGCCGCCGCATCAAGGGAGAGGATCCTGAGTACGGCCAGCTGTTGGACAAGCCCAAGCCAAAGAAGACGACGATGGCAAACCAGACGCACACCCCGGCCGCTCCTGCCGTCGTATAACTGCCCGTCGCACCCAGAACTCCAACGCCTTTCCACAGAGACGACCACGAGGATATTGAAGACTGGCTGCAACACTATGAACGTGTAGCCCGCCACAACGGATGGACGACTGACCAATTCCTTCACAATCTCTACTTCGCGCTCGAAGGAACTGCGAGGCATTGGTTCGAAAACCACGAAGCGTCCTTCACTACGTCGGAGTCCTGCGCCGCCGAGTTGAAGCGAACATTCCAAACAAGGGTGCAGGGCCCCAACGAAAGCGTGACCAGCTTCGTTGAGGATGTCATGCGCCTATGTGCTCGAGCCGATCCGGAGGCCGCCGAGGAGAAGAAGCTTCGCGTCCTCATGCGTGGCGTGAAGGCTGAAATTTTCGGGGGCCTTGTCCGCAATCCTCCGACAACCGTCGACGGTTGTGTGGCTGAAGCCACTAACATCGAGCGTGCACTGGCGTCCCGAGCAAGCCACTACCACCGACTCGCCGGCGCGCCTACTGCTCCAACCGTCGCAGCTATCCGTCTGGACTTGAGCACCACCGGTGTCGACGGCCTTCGGAAAATCGTCCGCGACATCGTCCGAGAAGAACTCAGGAAGCTCCTGCCTAATGACAACCAGCCGGCTGCGCTGTTGATCGCCGAAGTATTCTGCGAGGAGGTCCAGAGGGCATTCCACCGGAGGCTCCTGCCAGCGTAGCAGCACCCGAGGAGCCGACTCTGACTTACGCCGCAGTAGCTCGGAGACCGGCCCCAGCGTCCCGGCAGTATTGGACGCCGCCTCGACGTGACCCACCCGCGCCGCAGACTTTCCAACGTCGGGATGGACAGCCCCAGCTCGTCCGCACCGAACCAGCCCCTAGGAAGACGGATGTGTGGCGATCACGTCTACCGGAGGTGCCCGTACCGGCAAATGGGCCTCCGAGGTTTTGCGCCGAACGACCCTCGCCCAAGACACGGCGAACGCCCTCGTGACATCGAGGAATACCTCCGTCGCCCTCCGTCACCAGCGCCGACAGCACCACGAGGTTCAAGGTCTCTATCCCCCGACGTTCCGCATCGCCATTCTATCGGTCGCGCCGTGACAGCCTGTCTCCCGCTCCCCGCCGGGAAAACTAAGCGCGGCAACTCCCGGAGGTGAAGTTGCCGAAGACGACCGAAGCAAAGAGCCTCCAAGAACACCGGAGCGCTCCCACTCGCCTGATGACCCGCATCGCGACGACGCCCCTGCAACGGTGTCCAACAATCTAAACGTTGTTATCGACGGCTACGACGCATCGGCACTCGTGCACACCGGAGCAGACTGTTCAGTCATGTGTGGGAGGCTCTCTCGCCGCCTGCGAAAAGTTACGACGCCTTGGGGAGGACCACAAATTCGGACCGCCGGAGGACACCTTATCACGCCTGTCGGAAGTTACACTGCTCGCGTCGAAATTCACGGCGAAAAGTGCCCTGTGAAATTCGTCGTTCTACAAGACTGTTCCAGATATGTCATTCTCGGCGTGGACTTTCTGTGCGAATAGGGCGCCGTCATCGACCTGGGTGAGAACAGATTGACGCTGCGGAAGCCTGTTCCGCCTTCAGAGAAACCCCAAACAGCGTCAGCCGCCGTCGGAGTCGCCGCCGCCCACGTGAACCTGCCGCCGCGATCAAGTGTTGTCGTACCCGTCGTGGCCAATACAGCTACCTGCGGCGAGGTTGTCCTTTAAGGCAACCTTCAATTGCTTTTAGGAAGAGGGATAGGCGTCGCAAGAGGAGTAGCTGAATTTCAGGACGGCCGCACTGTGGTCCTCGTGACGAACTTCCGAAATGAAACGCAACACCTAACAAAAGGGGCAGCCATTGGCAACGTCGAGGAACTCCAAAACACCGTCGAAATCGCCGCCATTACTGACGAATCACCGCCACCTCAGCAAGGCAGTACCTCGCCAGCGCAGCTCGACATTGACCCTAAGCTTCCGGGCCCGAAACGACGGCAGCTGATTAACCTCCTCGCCGAATACACCGATTGGTTTGCGACATCGTCGAAGGTACGCCAAACCGCCGTTGCGAAGCACCGCATCATTACCGAGGACGACGCGCGCCCTGTGCATCAATCGCCGTACAGAGTCTCCGTAAACGAAAGGGATGTAATCCAGGAACAAGTTCGAGAGATGCTGAACGACGACATAATCGAACCTTCGAGCAGCCCATGGGCCTCTCCAGTCGTACTGGTTAGGAAAAAGGACGGAACGCTTAGGTTCTGCGTGGACTACCGGCAGCTGAACGCGGTGACGAAGAAAGACGTCTATCCACTCCCCCGTATCGACGACACGTTAGACCGGCTATGCCACTCTCGATACTTTTCATCGATGGACCTGAAGAGCGTCTATTGGCATATCGAAGTCGACGAACGGGACCGAGAGAAGACGGCTTTCGTCACGCCAGATAGATTGTACGAGTTCGAAGTGATGGCCTTCGGACTATGCACGGCTCCAGCTACTTTTCAGCGTGTCATGGACAGCGTACTGGCACATTCTTAAAAAAACAGGAGTCTGCACGGCTCCCTCTGGGGGGTATTTGCGCGCCGCAGATTCGACACCTTTTTGACTCCAGTTTGTAGAGTCCCTCGACTCTTTTTTTAAAGAGAGTCTCCACGACTCTATGTGGGGGGTCTTTGCGCACCACACATCTGACTCTTTCTCGACTCTTGTTAGTAGAGTCACTTGACTCTTATTTAAAAAAGAGTCCTGTGACTCTCATTACACTGGAGTCATGGTAGTGTACGGAAGACTCCAGGTGACGTAGTCAACTGTGACTCTTTAACGACTCTTATCTAACGGAGAAAGAGAGTCACTGGACTCCTTCCTGGTAATCCCAGTGACACTGTAAGAAGAGTTGTGAGGACCCTCCTTTTATGAAGAGTCCTGTGACTCCTATGGCAAAAGAGTCATGGGAGTGTATGAGCGACTCTCCGAAAGATAGTCAGTGCTGACTCTCACTTTGTCTGGAGTATAGCAGCCCTAGTCAAGTGTCCGTTTGTTGAACAAAGGGAGGCATTGTGATCGTTAGGAGACTTCTTGCCGCCTGCGAGGTTCAACTTGAATTTCCCTAAAAAAGAGTAGTAACATCAACTGTGTGAAAGTATAAAAGTTGAAATGGAAACTTCGATTCCACCTAAAAGAAGCGGTAACATCAATTGGCTGCAAGTGTAAACGTCGAAATGCAGAACTAATATCTTACAATTTCCTTTAATGAAACATGGAAAATGAATGCTGATGGTCCTAACGATGCTGAACTGAATGCTGCTCTAAAATTTATCATGAAACACAACAGAAGCTTTTGGAATTTGCACACTTCAAAAAAAAGTAAAAGTTTCTTTTTAATCGGCAGCTTAACTTTCTATTAGTTTGATTACACTTTTACAATAGGTTGTATATCTTTTTTATCACACATCTGGACTATTGGCAAGAGCTGGTGCGAACCAGCATGTTTTGTTGCTTCATGACTGCTTCGCATGGACAGGTGGGTGGCAATAAATTGCAGGAATCTTCAAATTTAACAATAAAGATAGCTGTTTTGTCTCAGCTCATATCACTGCCATTTGTGCACATGCAACTTCATGAGTCCTACCATGCAGGTACTGCAAAACAAACCACAAGTATTTAAAACAATTACTTTATTAGAAACTCGTGTGATACATAGTGGCTCAAAAGCCTGCTTCGGCTTATCACAGGTGTTTTATCACAATAACTAAACAAATAACATCATAAGAAATAAGACTAATACACAAAACTGGTTTAATTATTAGACAAGAATGAAAATAACTTACAATGACAAGTTTTGTGAAGGCTTGCTTTGCCTGCTTGGTGTTGCAGGATTAAATTAGAATAAAAATAAATTACAATAAGTTTCCTAAAGGCTTGGTTTGCCTACTTGCTGTTTTTTCAAAGCTTTGTTTTTCTTTCTGCAGTTTCTTCTTTTATGGTTTGGATCCTCAGATCAACAGATGCACAAAAAAAAAAAAAAAAAATCTAACAGAAGCTTGGATACACAATGGAACACATAAACCTTTGTATTATAGCTGGAATATTCACCAAATACAGTAAAACCTCGTTAATTCAACCCCCGCTAATTCGAAAATTCGGATAATTTGAACTGCCGATCCGGTCCCGTCATACGTGTGTATTAGTCAATGGCAGCAAACGCTCATTAATTCGGAGGGAACGCGGCGCACTATGGTTAATTCGGACGAATTCGGCAGGTGGCGCTAGCTACCATCCATTTCAAACAATATGACCGCTATCCATCCGAGGTGCACATGTGGTTTTTGTGGTTTTTCCGGTTTTCCCGTGGTTCTCCGCTCTTCCAGTTCTCCGTGTTTCGCACCAGTTTTGCTCTGGGTTGCCGTGCTTAAGCGCGCTACCCGCTACTCTTGGCATGGAAGCGGCAGAACCATAGCTGCAACGGAAAAAGGGTAGCACAAGCGACTGACGACCGGAATGGCAAAATCGCGACACGCGGGGCTATTGTTCCCGAGCCCGCCGATAGCGAGAGTGACAGTCACGTTTCATGCCTCAACGCGGGGATCCTAAAGCCCGTCATTTTAACCGGCCACCCCCGCGTTGTAAAATGCAACATGACTGGCACTCGAGTCGCTGTCGGCGCGCTCGGGAAAAATAGTGCCGGGTGTCGCGATTTCGCAGCTCCGATTATTGTTCAGTTGTGCTACTTGTTTTCCGTTGCAGCTGTACTAGGCTAAGAATTTAGCGACGAAAGTGGAAATACTAAGGGCCTTGAAGGACGGCGTCTCTCGACAAGTGATTAAAAGTTACGACGTCAAGAGAAGCAGTTTGGCCACGTACGTGAAAATTAAGGCCGATATCCTACGGGCTTTCGAGAGCGAGAAGTTCAACGCGAAAAGAAAGCGGCCGTGGGCGGTGGTGCACCCGAAACTAGAAGAGGCCTTGCTGTGCTAAATCGTTAGCGCACGGGATGCGTAGCTCTAACAGTGCGAGTGTGGTGGAGCACTCGACCGCGCTAAGTTGCCGTCTCCGCCCAAGTGTCGTCCGGAAAGCAGGCGGTAATAACAGATTTCTTCTCAAAATAAAGGTATGTCACAGGGAAACGTTTTCGCACAGTTTTCTTTGTCCTTTCAATATTTTTACTTTCGGATAATTCGGACATTTTTGCCGGTCCCATGAGATCCGAATTAACGAGGTTTTACTGCAGTTATGAAAACATTAAAACAGTAACCATTATTGATCATTCTTTTTCCCTGTTCTAGGAATGTGCTCTGAGTGCTGTCAGAACTTTCACAGCTCTTACCGAAATCTTTGTATTTTTTTACCCATGAGGTGCTCAAGCACAAAAAGTGTGCTTTGTCGATTCCCCCCCCCACATACTGACCTTTCTAGCTCAGTACATGGCTAATACCCGAGAGATTCCTGCTGAAAAGTCCAGGACGTCGATTCATAGGTCCTCGCAGACAATGCAGATGCTGCCAGATGTCCATGGGTGCTTTCCAGTGAAAAGTAACGTCGGGTTCCCGAAAGTCTTTTCTGGGTCCTGGGAGAAAAAAAAAGCCAATGATAAGAAATAAGTTCTGGAAGTCAGACAAAGTTGCAGGTGAGCAAAGTAAAATTGTCGAGGACATGTTAAGTGCCCACAGTGTCATAGATGGAAAGTCCATGCAGCAGAGTGAAGGCAAGTGAGGCACACGCCCGTTGCTGCCTTTCTATATTTCACTTTCCCCAATTCTAACTTGATTATGAAGTGTTTCGTACGGTGGAACCAGTGCATCAGGGTGTCTACCAAATTACTGATTTCAAATTCCCTGGCTTTTCTAGAATTTCCCTTGACTATTTTGATAAAAACTTCCTGACCACTTCTGGGTCGAAGGATCATAATTCAGAAACGTTATTCAGCATAGTCGTGCCAATGCGCAACCGTCAAGCTTTGTTCCGCATCGCCGTTCCACTTTCACTGGTCATTTTCCCTGATGAAGCCAACTTTTTGATGATTCTCCTGAGAATTTCAGGTTGGTAGACACCCTGATGATGTATCAGGTTACAGATGGACACCACAAAAATGCAGACCATTGCATTCAAAATTATTTTAGCCATCAGGAGGAAGCTAAAATATTCCCATGGAGAGAGATAGAGAGTGGAGGGGCGGGGGAGGCTGCTGCTGCTATTGTCTACTTTTTCTTTTAAAAGAATATCAATTTAAGGCTCAAAGGGAACGTAAGTAATAAATCAGTAAGTGCACTGAGAGCACTTGAAGCACAAGGGGCACAGTCCTTACTGAGGAAAGAGGGGAGGGTACTAAGTCTAGCTGTACTTGTTCTGCAGCACCCTGCATAAGCTAGGTGCTAGGCAAGACTGGGGCTTATCTACTGAGTGTCTAGTACAGTCAAAGAAAGCATTATAAAATTCTTTGCTGGGCAAGCTGCTTACGTGGCTGGAATGAAAAAAGAGTACATTAAGACAGGGACAAGGAAGGAAGGGAAGACATTTTTTCTGAATAAACTAGTTGGTAGTGAGCACTTGTTTCTCCCTTTCTCGTCCCCGTCTTATTGTGCTCCCTTTTTAGTTGTAACGAAAGCAAGCCTACGATGGAATTTAGAGAGGGCTAAAAGCTTGCTTTAACATCTGTGTGCATGTGAGGGAACGCTTCATGTACAAGGCCTACTACAAGGTAGTAATCATCACAATTTTCCATCTGAGTAACAAAATAATGCATCTCTGCATTACAAAGTACCCTATACCTTTTCGTGTGCTGTACCAATATAGGCATCTTTTGCATCCGGAAATGGCGGGTCACTAAAACTAATAGTAATTTGTTTATCGTCTTTGCTTAGATAAATGTTACTGAAGTTTGGCAGGAAAGAACCGCCTTCGAATATGGTCTTTGGTTTGTTTTAAGGGGACACTACCCAGAGAAAAAAAAATTCTACAAAAAACATTGATTTTGAAAAATTACATATTTACATCCATCTACATCCAGAGAGTATTCCACGAAATATTTACTAGTTTACGCTGCATAGTTAATATTTTATAAATTATTTTCTGTCCACCGAAGCTAAAGAAAAGGTAGGCTAAAGAAAAGGTAGGGAGCACTTTGAACACATTTTTCTCCGTTCCACTTTTTGGTATAACTTCCATTTTAGTCAATCTATCGTTTGATAATGGCAATACAGGGAAGGCTCGTTCTTCACTTTTCCTGACTAAAATTGAATAAGGAATGCGCCTATGGAGTTTGTTTGTCACTTTACGGATGCCTTTTATAAAAAATGTTGACATTTTGTTGGAGACACAGAAGACCAAAAAGTTGACCAATTTTGCAGAAGAGAAACTTGATAGAAATCAATTACTTTTTACAAAAAAACTTTCCATAGGCGCACATCCTAGGCATTCTGCTACATATCTAGCGAATAAAAATCTTGAATATTGTGATAGTTTTCCGACGATAGATTAACTAAACAATGTAGGGGTGTTGCTGATAGAAGCTGCCCTAATTTTCTTCCCACTTAACCGACAGACCTGAAAGTTTGTCATGCACCCTCTAGCATGACCACCTGCCTACCCTGTAAATTTCATTAATTTTAAGCCAAGGGTTCAAAAGTTGACCCTCCCAGGGGGTGTATCCCCTTAAGTCATGGCCAAGTACTCCTAATAAAATATTGAAATAACCAGTTGAGAAGACAGGGTATGATACTTATCTCACTTGGTCTCCATCTTTAAAAAAAAAACATGTTTACAGATTGGCATAGCGAAGACACCCTTTCAAACAGATTTATCATAAGTTGCAGATGATTTATCCTTAACATGAGTAGTTACATCGACCACGCAAACGGCACGGCTTTCCTCTGCTCTTGTCCCTTCCCCTATCCTGTTTTCTTTTAGGAAGATCGGCATTGATAAGAACAGCGTAGGCCTCGACGACAGCAAACAGAGCTTGTTAGTGGTTGTCCGCACCAATTTAATCATAACAGTCTAACCCTCTTTTTTAAGAATGCAAACAAAAAGATGCTCTCCCCCTGCAAAAAAAAATGGAGTAAAGTGGATTAGAGTATGACCATAGCACCTCTATACTCACAAAGCCTGCCAGTTCGACGACGGAGTCATAGAGTGCCTGGTCACACATTTGAAGCGTGAGGATTTGGTAGCACAGAGCACTAAAGAGCCATTCCTCGGGGAACCTGGACGTCAGTACACAGCTTTTGCAGTGGCGAGGACCCGAAACATACTTCTTTCGTGTTTCGCGTCCGCTGCGGCGAGAGACTTCTCCGTTGTATGCCACTCCACCTTTTCCATTTCGGCGACCGCTTCTCTTGGCAATCTGCCAGGTTTTGTCAGTATAAAGGAGGCTATGGTACGACCACGGTGGAAGAAATACATTTAGGTGGCGACTCTGGCCGCTCTTCCCGCAAGGAGCGAGCGACCAGATCGTGTTCGGAGCTAGCATCGAACCAGAAGTATACTCTGTTTCACCTTATGATGTACAGCAGGAAAGGCTACAAGCGCGAGCTCCTTGCTCTGGGGCACATCTTGGCAGGACAAGCTCTCGTGACTTAAGAGCGGCTGCCAACGCTATGAGCTCGCGCTTCTAGCCTTCGCTGCGGTGCAACATAAGGTGAAACGAAGTATAGTTACTTCCGCGCCGCCGCGGAGGGCGCTGAGGTGTGAGCACCGTGGGTATGAGGTCTCTCCTCGGCGGCCACGGTTTCGGGGGCATAGCTTGCTCGCCTTTTTTGCGGTGTGGTGGTGGTGTGCAGCTAGTGGCTGGACTCATACTTTGCTTTGGTGCTGTGTCAATCAAGGGTGCCATTATCGTGCACGAAGGTGAGCCTTAACCCGAAGAAGTTATGCTATGAGAATGGGAAAGACGTGCTTCGATCCCAACTGCAATTCGGGGTACCGGAACTGTGCAGAGCAAGTGTCCTTGTTGAAAGCTCCATCGAATGACGCTCGCCTGGAGCAGTGGCGTCGTGCAATCCCGAGGGCCGATCGCAAGTTACTACCTAGTCTCCTCATCTCGTTGACCAAGTGAAGATGAAGCTTGACAGTCTAATTTCTGTCGAAGACTGGGAATGCGAAGATATCCTGACAGAAAAGGCTGAAAAAACCAAGACTGTGGACTGCATACTATATTGTGTAACTGGGTTTTTGAGTGTAAAAATGAAAAAAGCTACACACTGCCCTGCATGCCGATCTGCTTTCAGCATCGACAAAAACACTTCTGCTGAAGCAGCACTGACAAACGTGAAGAACAGAGGAGGCCTTATACACCCCTACAAGAACCTTTTCCAGCTACTGAAGAAAGCGGAACAGTTCTTTGTGGAAAATAAAAGCCACCAGACTGTCTACTGGGACACAATCGACAGTGTTCTTGACACATGCACAATAACGTTTCCATGCGCTGAACACAAAGCAGAAACAGGTGCCCAGTTGCTCCACTACTACTTCAGCATGCGAATGCGACAACACTGGCAGCATATTACCATGAGTATGAACAAACAAGCTCAAGAAAAGAAGAAATCAGCAAAGCAGCGCTCGTCTTAGTTTAAGAGCATGGGCGAGAAACACAGGATGTAGGAGATTGCGTTCTTTGGTAGTATGCAGTGAATTCAGCTCTTGTGTACATTTAAAGGGAAAGTATTTGTCAGGTATTTTTTTTACAGATGAAAAGAAATTTATGTCCTATAACCGCTACTATTGTTTGACTTTCAGTCACTGTGTCATCATGTCAGTCAGTATGTCATCATATTGTGTCATCATTTCAGTCACTATGTCATCATGAATATAATTTTTTTTCTGCTCACAAGGTTTGTATGTCCCACATAAAGCCATGCAATGTGTGTAAACAATTTACAGAACTGTTACTAAACATGCTCTTTGACAAAACATGCGAGCACGACCCAGCGGTTTACTCTAAATTATTGAAGGCCCAGTAGATTATGCCGGGAAGTTTTGTATTTATACGAGTATTTTTGTCACGTTAGCTATCATTGGAATGTTCTCGTTTAATAAAAACAGGAACCGCACGGGAAAAAAGGCAATCAGTGCCAGTGCGCCAACATAAATCCATCATTTCAGTACACAGTACACAGGGACCGAGTAAAGAATGCATAATTTCCTTCACAAGCCTTCACAAGCCCCTTTAAACTTGGGCGCCATCTATCGCCGTGCGCGTGAAGCACGCCGAACATAATGTAGTCGTCGCGTGAGACAGAGAGTCATCACCTAAATGTATTTCTTCCACCGTGGGTATGACGTATGCTGGTGCACTGCAGCGGGGCGCCATCCTGCTGTGTAATCTTTGGGCAGCCCGTTAGTCCACAGAACTCTGAGAATGTAGAGGTTATCTATCGTACCTGTGACATTATCTGCAACTCGCAAACTTCAGTGCTGCATTGGATTATTTACAGCAAGGCATGCAAGTGAGTCATGTTTTTTTATCCGCAAAATTTTCAAATGGCCTAATTGTTTACCTCGGCAAAAACTGCACGGTTCGGGGCACAGCCACGCAGGCAGCAAGGCGTTGACACCAAGAGGCCCCGTTCCCTTTCCCTCGCTGGCTCTTGTGGTACCCTTGTCTCCGTCGACTGAAAGGAGTATCCCGTCAGTGTCGTGCATACTTGAGTCTCTACTGAAACCAATATGATTCCATATGAACCGACTTGCCATTAAAGACCAAAGTTCACTTCTTCACTCCTATTTTCTACCCACCTAATACAGTGGTTTGTTAACAGGAACACCACCGTTAACTAGAAAGCTCATTCGTAATGCAAGTCCTTTGTAGTAATGAATAATGGTCAAGGTCTAATTAAACAACAAGCATGGGCGCTAAAGACACCCTCCTACATGGGCGAGCATTAGTGAACCCGATTCGGCTAACATTTGCGAGGCCTAGCTTGACAACGTAATAAATGACATTGTTTCTGGTCACATTAATTTGTTAAGATGCCTTGGCATTAGTTCTGACCTTGGACTGGTTTTGAGCACATCAATATAATGTTTGCAACTTCGCCATGGGAACCACAATGTTCTTTCAAAACTAAAGTGCAAGCTTTAAAATAAAATAACAAAAAAATTTGTACCGATGCACGCATATAATTACCATTGTCTATGCCCGTACCCTCTGGCACCTGTTTCCAGAAAAATCAACAAATACAACAGTAATGCACAAATTGTACATCGTGAAGAGGCCTGCCGACAACCTGATGAACAGTGTTTTGAATGCCAAGAACACATGAACTGTTAAGTTATCCATTCACGCATGGTTCTCTAAGACTCAAGTTTTAGCCAACTGTGTTCATTTTCTTTGATTTTTGGAAAGTGCTTACAAGATAGCGGTGCCCATGCATCCTCCCGAAGTTGCTGGTGCATGCTCGGGACGCCTTCGGAAGCTTCTGCTGTTGACTTTGGAGACCTGGCTTTGGAGACCTGTGGACGCACACATACTGCAATTCCATCCTTCGGCCTGCCATGACCTTGTTGATGCGCAGTCGTCTCACGACGTCACCGGGTCCTAGCGCACAGTGCCGTCGCCCCTGTGTGCACCACACATATTTGTTATATCTTTGTTTGATTATTTTTAAATCATGCGATTTTGTTTATTTCTGTTGTAAATTATTTTATTTTCATGTAAACTTCGGCTTAGCTGGTCTTGACATGTGCAGTTTCAAAGAAATAAGAAACAAAAATTTTGGTTTCTTTTTACTTACTGTAAACGATTTAATTTTCGCGGGCTCAAATTTTCGCGAATCGGGCCGAAAATGAAAATTTGAAATTATTCGCGGGTTCTAATTTTCACGAATCGAGTGTAGCTTCCGTAGCGTTCACATATTGCCCGAATTATTCGCGGGACGTATTTTTCGCGAATTGTAGGCGATTCGCGAAAATTAGGTCCTCGCGAAAATTCAGTCGTTTACAGTATATGAAACAAAATAGCGCGATAGCAAGCGGGCTTGCCGAGGTACTTGCATGCCTCCTGCACTTGTCACTTCTCCTTGGACCAGTCGTGGGGTAATTAACATGCTCTTACTTTAAAAAAAAAAAAAGAAAAAAAACATCTTAGTCCCTCGGTTGTCTCATAGCGGTAGACATCTGTGCAACACCACTTTACTAACTCCGCCTTGTTACAAAGCGTTGAAAGAGACCAACAAAACTCAAAACACTCCAAGTTAAAAAAAAAAAAAAAAATATCAAGAGTTTTGTATAAACGGACTGATAGCATGTGTACTAGAGTTCTGTCCAGACCGAACGACAGCAGGCCCTGTAGAGTTCCGTACAGAGGGAACGACAGCAAGCCTTGTTGGTTCCCGTCCCGAAGGCTGAGCAGAAAGGATTGTTCCTTTTCGTCGAAGTTAGACTAACAATAACAACCTTTCTGTCAACTGTTTTGTGATGCCAAGGGTGTTTTTTATTCTTGCGATTATTTATGAGGTGGAGCCACAATACCAGGTTATGACTATGTAAACCCAATTACTAAATTATTCGCCGCAAACAAGGACAAATGCCTTTGAAAGTTGAAAAAAGGGAGTTCTTCATTATTACGACAATGCACCTGGCCCCAGGTCTTGGATTACAATGGTTGCCATTCCTAAAAAACGCTTGCCACTTTCAAGAGCTGGAAATGATATCACCCTATTCACTGTATCTTCCTGCAATTAACTACAAACTCTTAACAAACAAAAACAAAGAAACACCTGCATGGGAGGGGATTTTCGATCGGTATATGGTGAGGTAATGAGGCCTGCAGAGGCGTTGTTTGCAGAGGTTCGACAAACGTTTTTTTTTTTTTTTTTTTTTTTCCAGGAAGCAATAGAAATGCTATAGGATTGCTGGGACAAGTGCATTTGGCTTAAAGAACACTACATTAAAAATAACACACGGACATTTGATGTTGGCACTCCGGAAATGAATCAAGGGTGGAGCATTGGGATGAACTCTCGTCTATGCTGTAAGCCGCTTCAGTGGCGAGTTTCTCTTCCATCTGGACGGCACTTCACTGGTGCCCAGTGATACACGCGCCGTCCGACTTTCTTTCGGACGGCACTTGAAGGCGCGAGTGGAGTGCCGCCGTCGGACGGCACTTGAACGCTCTGCAAGAGTGCCGTAGACACAGCCTTTAAGAAATGGAGTAACAAAATAACAGCGTCAATTCACTACTTACGGCGGCCGTCTGCAAACGAAGGGCGCCTTTGCAACGCAACTGCCTAGAGATGTATACTGCACGAGGGCGAATCTCACGTAACCTACGCAATAGAACAAAATAAGCACTCATGGCGCCAAAAAGTCGTCAAAGGCCGAACAGAAGTCAAATGCGGGCGGGTACAAGAGCGTAAAGAACACGCGCCAACAGAAAGTATACTAGGACGAGTAAACGCACATGCTTATAGACAGCCTTGCTAACTGCTTCAACGTACCTTTATACCTTCCAATGGCTGGTGACTTGGAGAGTTCCTATTCCATCTGAAGCACATCTGAGAGGACGAAAACAACTTCGAAACGGAAGCTTTCCCCGGAACACGCCAACGACGCACGACCGACGAAAGACGAGAGCACGACCCCCTCTCTCCTAACGACCACGTCATACGAGCGTTCCATGTGCGAGCTCCTGCTCCCGGTGTAGTCCGTGCACCTCTCACCAGGCGGCGCTAAAACTCAACCCTCCTGATAGTCGTGGGGGCCGTGGCGGCCGTGGGTATTCTGCAGGATACCACTTTTTCTCATCAAACGAGATTTACCATATCTATATGAGGTTATTAGTAAAGCATAATACCCTTGCGCTATGTTCCGAACCTTACCCGAGTAACATGCCTCCTACGTCCGCGGAAAATACCCCGTGAAATCGCGAGTAAACGGAGTAAACAGTACTCGTGTACTTAGTACTCGATCTTGGAGCGGCCTGGATATTATGCAGATTGATTTTGTCTTGGGCTACGGCACAAAGAAAATATAGCAGTGATGGCGGAAAATAGCAGACGATATCTTTTGATCATGGAGAAAGCACTCGAAAAAACAATAATATTAACCGCTTCGATTTTTTTTTTTTTTTTACATTGACTTTTTTTTTTCTTTAGATGGTTCCACCAGCTTTTTTTTGCTCCTTTTTGGGCTGCATATCAGATCACATGACGTATTTACTCGATTTGATCCGACGTCACCTCCCGATCGAGGACGGTGCGTGAGTATTTACTCTGGAGTAAAGAAACCGCTTCTGAAACGCGAGTTCTGACGTTCTGACTTGGAAACGTTCAATTTGTCTGGTTCTTAGATGAAAGCTGCGTCCTCTTCTTCAAGCATTGGATATTAATGAAATCGTCAATGATAAAATTTATTTAAATCCATACGGTATACCCATCCTTTGTTGCCCATAAAGGTTCCCAGCGCCTGGAACATAGTCTGGCCCTAGTGTTCAGGTT
>JABSTQ010003193.1:0-17189 GCA_013358835.2 Ixodes persulcatus
CTCTTTCAGTGTCGATGGCGAAAACGATTCAACCAGTCAAAACGAAGCGCCAGTCCACATAGACGCCTTGTTAAAATTCTATACATCGAGAAGCTTGGAAACCGATTGTGTGCTACTAACAGATTGTCTGTACCTGAGTTAAGAAGTAACGCTTACGCAGCTCTTGAATTGAATTCCTGCTTTGCATTGTGTTAACGTCTTAAATGTATGTAGGTCTGGAACCATCAGCTTAGGAGCATCTTTAGCTTCTTCCTACATCCGTAAAAAGAAGGCCGCCCTTAGTACGGCACATAGGCGATTTTTCGGATGATGATAGTGATCAAAGTGGCCAGAGTAAATTTCGGAAATGGTTTATAGTACACAGACTGAGGGAGGTCTGACAATTAAAAAAACTTACAGAATGCTTGGTCATTCTGCCAAACGCTTTTAAAGGCGGTAGCCGTATTCGTAACTACAACTCTCCATAGGTGGCGCCACTCGTTTTCCAAAATGGTGCATATGGTGAGAGTCGGGCATGCGTGTGATTACTGAGCCTGCCTGGTGTTCTGGCTTCACTGAACGACACAAATTATTCGCACTGATACGGGGGAGCTGGAGTGTTACGCACTCATGTCATCTGTCTATCATAAAAAAAAATGTTGCTCAGCGCAATAAATGCGCCAGGAGGTCACAACTAACTTCGATTTTGGAGTCAATGTCTCGATATAGATGTTAATTTCAGTTTCACTCCTAACTCAAGATGTGTCTCACAGCGTACTTATTGAGCTTTGGAAATTTCTCGCCGGAAAATTAATTTTTTTACATAAGTGACCGATCCAGGCACTTCAAAATATTTATTAAGAATTCTGTGTCTCGTGAAAGACAGGGTTTTCATACATCTAAGAGCTAACATAGAATATCCTAGTAGCATAAAAATAAACGCTGGTATTAATGCCTTTTTGTGTGTTCTTTGCTTCTTTTAGTTATCCAGATTGTTATCATGTAAAATATTAATAGTAATATTTTGATCTCCTACAGACACAACGGTTGGGGTGTTGAGAATAAAAGCTATTTACAAATATCTTGACTAATCAGAAGGCCCCCCCCCCCCAAAAAAAAAAAAAGAAAGAAACGACAAAAAGATAACAACATAAATCAGCATCGGAGCACAAATAATAGTGTAGTATTGGGCATTTATCATGCCCTGTAACCACGACCGCTGTAATATAGTTTGGTACATTTAAATGAGCAATTGCATTAGCGTAACTCCCAGCACAAGAAGAACAAAATCAATCCAAGAAAATATCGCCATGGTTGATGAGAAAATATGTTCGCAAACAAATTCAGAAACCTGTTCACCACAAAAAAACTCCAAAAATGTAATCGGAGACAGATAAGGAGAGAGTATTTGTGTTTTCTTCAGGCAATGCGTGACGTATAGAACTGTATCTCACATCTATTACTTCTGGCTATCTGATAACAATGTTAGAGTTTTTCATATGCTAGAAAAATGAGACCTTTCTGTAAAAACTTGTATGGTTAAATGGCATATTTTTTTGATTGCGGCGTTCATTGGGGCCTACACCACCGACACTTGCATTCATATTAATACAATTAGAGTTTTGCCATACATAGTTTTTTAAAGTTATATTATAAATTATTGCTTATGACCTCATTTCAAACGCGCCAGTATCTATGGCCAAAGGTGGCATACTATCGTCACTGGTGACATTTGCAGTAATGTAATTACATAGTTATAAAATAAATATAGTCTAACATCAATTAAGCATTTTAGCTAGAGAAATCTATGTAGAGTGACACTGTGGATAATTTATATGGGGCTATCAAAGTCGCTACATTTGACAGCCGGCAAAACTTCCAAATTCGCGATCAATCCTCATAGACCAAATGCTCCAAAAAACAAAAGTGGAATCCGTTATTATTTGTTTTTATTACCACATATTTTAAGGAAGATTTTCCTTTAAATTGTACGAGCCGTCGTACTGCCAACCTCAACATTTCCAGTTCAAAGGAACGCCTGCACGCTTCCACGTCTGTTCAGTCCAGTACGTTTCGTAGTGGTTGGAAAATCGGTGAAATATTTAGGTGGAATCCCATACCGGCTACAGCACTACAATGGTACAGAGAAAAGTGGTGTTTGCGTTCAGAAATGTCTGTTCGCGAGCCATGATCGCGAGCAGTTTCACCGGGCCCAGTGAGCAGGAGAACCGGGGAACCCTCATTAGAGCGCTTCCCTTTTCAGCCGCAAGAGGGCAAACAACGAGCTCGAGACGCAAATAGGGCGATCGTTGGCAAAACGTGTTTTGAAACAAAGTAAAAATTTATTGAAATATTTTTAATTTTTCCCAAGTATTTTAGCCTTAGGATCGTTTTTGTGGTGATTACGCAATTTCATCGCACGCAAACAGTGTGGCGATCGTTGGTGGTACTGCAGCAGCTGTCCTGGCTGTCGTTGTTTTCGTTGCTCCTGACGGTGTAGCCGCCGTTTGATTTGGACGTTGTGCAGAGCAACGGTTTATGTACCGAGATATACGCTACAATGTCCATACAACATTGTCCAGTAACGCTTCGCGCGAAGACGCAGTCGGTGGTGGTCGTTTTTTTTCCTGATTGTCAAGACCCTAATATTGAGGCGGGCGCCCGGGTTTTGGTAGCACTGTGAAGGTTTGTGGCTAAAATGCGCACGTGGAGAGAGAAGCTATGTTTTGCATGGAAACAAATTACGTCATAACTTTGTCTCTCTGTAATGCAGCGCGCGCTACAGTTCAGTACAAACCGGATACAAAGCATTTGCGCTATATTTTCTGGGTCGTTGAAAAATGGTAAGCGTGCTTTTCTGCCCTTTTCACTTGTCCTCGTTCCGCGCATTCTTTCTAAATCACCTGTTTCTGCTGCTCTCGTTTTGCCGTTTCCACCACTCTCCACTCCGCCCGCTTTATCATACCACCTGCTTCTGCTCCTCCTGTTCCTGCGTGCTGGGTCCCTATCTCAGTGAGTAGAGTACTCGGCTTCCACGCCGGTGACTGGGGTGAATACCTGGCACAGGTTGCCGTTTTTCTCAATACCGTTTGTGGTTACGGACTGACCGATCTACACATGTTGTGCTTACCCGGCTCCTGAGGTTCGACGATCCTATAAAGCTACCGATTTGGAAAACAGGCCATTGATTAGTCCGGTAGGAACAAATCTTCCATCGCACTGTCGCTTTAGCGATGCCGAAAAAGCGAAGACTCCTTTCCCCAAGAGGTAGACGGTGTGGTTGCGAGGAAAGGAGACAGCTTAAAGGGGCACTGACTCCCCAAAGGTTGTATTGCTTGTTGCTCTCCAAAACGATGCAAATTATAGTCATACGCAAAAAAAAAAACACAACTCGAAAGAAAAAATGTTTTTGCGCGCGCGGGCGCCTTTTTATATTTGGCGCTCTTCTCTCCCTCTTCTCACCTACTCGCTTTTTTTCTTTGTGGCGTATTAGATTAGGAAATTTATAAGCTCTGTAAGAGACATCTTTATAATATTTATCAACAGAATTCGTAAAACATGTTTTTAATGCATTTGCGAACGCACTACGGCCCGTCTTTTTTTAAATACCAAAAATCGGAGTCAGGAGTGGTGTCGCCTCCTGGCTTTGTGTATCTGTATCCTCTCTTTGAAAACATGCGTGTGCTCGCCACATGTAGCACTCAGGACGATCGACACGTCGGGGAATCGGACCAAGTTCTACTTTTTACGTGCCGGACGATTTCTCTCAGACTTCCAAAAGGAAATCGTCAAACGGCCAGAGCAACTTGGTTTGGTGTCTGTGTACCGTCGTTTCGGTTGTGAGTCCGCCGGGGCAGCTTTTCACGCAAACCCGGCGCGACGTGGCCCCTCACGTCGCTCACAAAAGTCCACTGCGCGTTCTCTTCGACTTCACGCCGTTAAAAAAAAAATTAGATCGCTGAAAGAGCCCTAAAATAACTTCAAAATCAATGTGAAGCATCGTCTGCTCACAGCAATAGACGGCACGCATGGAGAAAAGCGGTTGATTGCGGGACTTGTTCGAACACAACACTTCAGGTCGGGACGGTTCGGAGACGTGAGAGAAACTCGAGTTGCAGGACGATTCAATCTTTGACGTCACTGCATTGGCGCGGATCGCGCGGGAGCTTCAAATTCAGATTTTGGGCGTTTTTTTTTTCACAAATACTGAGTTCCCGAAGTTCCGAATATTGAGGGTAATGCCCACGCATCTCTCTCAATCGTTCCGGATAATAAAAAAATACACACATATATATGTATATATATGTGTGTATATATATGTATATATATATATATATATATATATATATATATATATATATATATATATATATATATATATATATGACTTTGAGCTGTCAGTGATCCTTTAAGTCCAGATGCAGCCGACGCTACGAGTCCATCGGACCAATAAAGCAGCGTGAAAACCGCAAGTCGCGGGCCTTTTTTTGTTTATAATTGGTTCAGCGACGCTAGAACGCGTGCAGAAACATGGCGAACACCACGATGGTGCTCTCTTAACGCTGCCGGACTAGTTCCATCCGCTCGTAGAGTCGGCTGCGCCTGGACTCGAGGGGAAACCAAGTATAGACCAACTCAACTCAACGACATCATACCAATGCGGTGGCGGTGCTGTCGGTATTGCTCATGCGCAAACGCTTCATTCCTCCCGAATTTAGTTTCTGCGCATGCACAGTGCCCGCACCTGGAGTGGGCGAAGCTGGCTTCTTTGTAAACACTGTGTTGGTGTATAGCTCGGAATTGCGGATGCAGTCATCACCACCCCTACACCAATACACTTTTACGATCAAACCCGCGTCTGCCCGCACCGGGTGCGTTGCACCGCGCGTTTGCAAAAATCAGATTCGCGTGGGGAGAAGCTTCTGGGCATGTGCAGTGGACGACAGCAGCGCCCCCGCAGATGCGTGACGTCAGAGAGAGAGAGAGAGAGAGAGATGATTTGGTTCATGCTGCGGCTGACTTTTGACATCCGACTGCGGCCAACGCTACGATCGTAAGGAGCCAATCGAGAGTCGTCGCCAAATGTGTATGTGGAGCGAAACTTCGTCTGCTTCTTGCATAGGGGTTGCGATGATGCCAGAACGCCGAGCTCTAATTGGCTGATTGAAAAAAAAAAATAGTGGGTAGACCTCAAGGCATCAGCATCGAGATGTACCCACTATCGTTCCTTTCAAAGCCAATCAGAGCTCGGTGTCGTTCTGACGTCACCGCCACTCCTGCGTAAGAAGCAGGCGACTTGCTCTCCGCATTGTCAGGGCGCTCGTAGTCTTTGCGCGTTTGTCATAGACGACTAAACCAATCATGCAAAGCGAATGCGCCGTGACACTACGTTTTGTTTCTGTTTGTGCATGATTAATGTAGTTGGTTAGAGCAAACCCACAAAAGCAACGAGCGCCTTGATGACGCACTTTTGAAGTTGCTTGATTGACCCATCAATCTTAATCTCGGTTGCGATCGGACTTAAACGAGAAACGGAGTATATAATAACTTAAACCTGCGTACAGCCTCCTCTACCTCGCGTATCGTCTTCCCACGATGACACCGAATGGGCCATTCCCGAGCGTGATCTCAACTTTGAGCGTCCTCCGACGCATTCACTGGATTTGGGGCCTGCAGCCGAGCCCTGATGCAAACACTCGACGCCAATCTATGATTGCGCTCAACGAAAGTGTGGTAACGTTGAAATGCTGTGGCATGGGCTTTGACGATTCTGAGTGATTTTGATGTAGATCTGTGTTGCGGTTGTGGTGCTGTTGTCAGCCTACATACGATACTGCGCTGATTGGGACACGGAGACACGAAGCGTGGAACGGCTCTCGGCTGCTGAGAGAAGCGAGCTATCACTTCAACCCACTCTTGTAGACTCAATTTCACCTTCAGTACGAGCGCAGCCGACGGTACGTGATGATGGGGTCGATTGGAAACGACACAAATACAGCCTCACAAAATTGTTTTTTTTTTTTTGCGTGTGCATGCTGTTATTATCGGCTAAACAAATCGATCTCAGTGAATCCGCTGCGGCCTTGCGCTTGTACGGCACTCATTCCAAGTAATCAAGTTTCTTGTAATGGAATAATTTTTAGATTAATTTTGTAATCATTTGGTTACGTTTGTCCGAAAGTAATCACGAGAAAAATCTTGTTGATTTTGTAGGTACAGGAACTACTTGTAACAACTGCAATTTTTTCTTTTCCTTCCTAATGCGCCATTTGTACAAATTTGCTGCCAAGGAATTCTCCAAGTCTGCGACGGGAGGATGGTTTACCATAATTGGTGGATTAAGAAAGTGAGTAGTTTATAGCTGGGCGATTCTAATCTAACAATGGACGGTGTATACGAACCCGTTTTCAAACCGGAAGAAAAAACTTGTCTTTTTGAATCTGTGAAGTAATCGGAAAAGTAGCGGTTACTTTTTCAACTAACGTGTCCAATCACTTTTCATCTTAAGTATTCGATACTTTTAATTTAAAATCAATTGCAATTGCAATCAGTTTCTTTTTCTTCTTTTAGCAATGTCTGCAAGACCGAGTGAAAGGTAGCATAGCTCACAGTAAGAGAGGGAAAGGACAACTTTGCGGGTGCCATCTTTATGACACATGGGAGGCCGGCAGCGATTACATTTGGTACAATGTCTATTCTAATTTCTAAGAGCGACACTGCTTTGACGCGGGTTTGCGCTGGCTCTCCAAGGCTGTTTACGTGGGTCTCTTTATGCTGGCTTGTTGAGAGCAGCGAATTGAATTTTTTAGTCGCCGCTCTATTGTCATTGTAGGTTTTAAGACGCTGACCAGGAAAATATTGTAATTACAGTATTAGCGTAGTAAAAAAAAAGTTATTTGATACCACAACTGTCCTATACTTTGTCTCAATCTGCGACGGACTAAAGGCCAAAGCCACGGGCCGCCAGGTCCAATCACGTTCCACGCTACACTATGCCATGCCTAGCACTGATTAGGGGTGGACGAATAATGCTCCGAACCCAAAAAACACTGCATCATTTCTATAGCTTCGACACTGCAAACAGTCTCTTTTTTGCACTGTAAAATTGTTGAGTCACTAACTGCTATTCGATTCGAACGTCTGTCCGTCCATCCCCATCAGTGATTCGAGACGCGGGCACTGATAAGGGCATCAAAGCACAATATGCAATTTCTAAGTGGCTCGTGATTAGATCTGGCGGTCCGTAACTTTTGCCTTTAGTCCATCGTAGGGTGAGACAAAGTATAGAAGCACGCCTGACAGTGGAAGGAGGGATCGGCGTCGTCGCTCTTAATCTCCATTCATCCGCGAACGCTCTGCGCCGTGTGCGTCTATTTCACTGCTGCAGCCTTCAATCTTTCGTGCTACCCTCTTTTAGTGCCGACTGTACACTAAATATTTCAGCTTGAGTTGCGTCCCGGAAAATATATACAATAATGAATTTTGCTTTTTTAGCCATAAGCGCCTATTTGAACTCTAAATTATGCACAGAATGAGCGATACATTCCGCAGTAACAAACTATTACTCAGAAAGGCGTTTCGCACAAATCTCGATGATACACATTATAAATATGTTAAGATAAAAAAATAAAATAACTTAGGTAGGTTTGTGTAAAGGTAGGGAGGTCCATTTTCTTTGTACATTTGTCGCTACTCTAGTTTATACCTCTCAGTGCTGCCGGTACATTTCAGACAGCGGGGACCTGAAACCAAGTCGGTGTGAGGTGTTTTCATGGGAAAAGCTGCTTGACGGTAGCGTCATAATTCATAATGATACCAGGGTGCGGTGCTCAAGTTGGGAGTACAACATGACGGGCCACACAAATACTCTGACCAATGAGGTAAGTTACTTGTAGTGATCTGCGGGTACATTACCAAAAAAAAAAAAAAAAAAAAAAACAACGCGAACGACGGAGTGACCATTTCTCGCTCTGGTCGCGCCACTTAACGGTCGTTAGTGTCAGTACTGACGTCAACGGTCGTGAGCACTTCGCAGCTTCCGATGTGCTTCGAGACTAGTGACGGTGGCGAGTGATCGGCCCCTTCTGTAAACAGACATCCGAACGATATTTGTTTCAGCTTACCACAACACCAGGAGCTAATTGTGCTGGCAATGAAACACGGACATTTCAAATGCACTGGATGACACACAAACATAACCTTTATTATTTTCACACATTACTCTGCGGATCGTTACGACAAAGTAAAGCCAATCTAAGGTGTATCTTGTTTTTTTTTTTTTTTTTAATGTGTCGTCATTTGGCATTTGAAACGCGCGTGCGGCATTGTCAACTTGCGATTACCGCCGAGGGTGGTAGAATTTTGAAGCACAAAGAGGCATGAATATCATTTGATCAAAGCGCCGGTCACTTACACCGTCGCTACTCTCGATACGCATCATTGGCTGCCCTAAAGCTCCCACTGACGACCCTTAAGGGACCCGACGAGGCCGAAAGGTTGTCATTCCTTCGTTCGCGTTTCTTTGGTTTCTGGATGGTATCGTTTGATAAACGAGAAGACGTTTCATTAGAATATCACGTTTAGTTATAACTGTACTTCATCTCACCTCAAGTCCGGACGCAGCAGACAATACGAGCGTATAGGAACAACCAAACAGCGTCAAAAGCACAAGTCACTAGGCCTTTCGTGTGCATGCTTAATTCATCGATGGTAGAAGACGCAGTGGAGCCTGAGGAACACTATGTTGGTGCGCTTAGGAGGTACTATGAATGGTTCCATCAGCTTGTCTAAACCGAAAAACACTGATGAATATCAGTTGGTGTCAGTAATGAGAAGTTAGGTTAAAACCGAAACATACCAATTTCTGGATGATTCCGCTCTAACGTTTTTGTGAAAACATTTCTCACTAAAACTTGGACGGTTAGTTATTTTAGTCTAGTTGTTGCCAAGCATCACCGTTTTTAGAGAACGCCCGAAAGAAGTGACCTAGAGAGACATATATTTAGAATGAAGATAAACACTTAGAAGCATCCCTCAGTGTTCCTTTTAATTGAACACCATAAAATCTATGGCCTGGTTATAATAAATAATGAGTGTGACAAAGTAACGTACTTGACTACAATTAAAATGCTACAGATGCGTGCAGGAACTGCAATGTAGAAGTTCCGAAGTCTCCATCATAAGGATATATACCGGGTGTTACTTGCAACGCTGGTCGAATCACTCCTGCAAAAAGTAGGCCTCGCACATGAAAAAAAGTTTGACGCCCTATTGACTTTTGCGGAAGAGTCTTTTTTAGAGAAATTAATATTATTTGGTATAACAAGGATTTGATTACCGTAGAACATTTTACTTTCAATGAGGAAATTTAGTGGTATTGTTTGAGTTAGAAACCATCTTGGAATAATCGAAATAAACTAAATCAACAAATAAAAAAAAATATAGGGTACATCTTACGGCTTACAACAAAAAAAAGCACTCAATGTGAACTCGTTTCTGAAGGTTCCGTTTGCTATGAAAAGCCAAGTTCGTGATCCCCCCCCCCCCCCCCCTCCCACCCCCATGGTCAAATAGCGCGACACACGTCAGCCGTCACGCACTATTCTCCTGGCAAGAATGAAACGAAAAATAAAAGCTTATTCTTGTATTGTCATTCGAATAGCAGAGGCTACCATTTTGCCTGCTCGCGCCACACTTCCCTCTCTTCTAGGAGGATAGAGAGGCGGTAACCACGCATTTTGGCCACTCGTATCAGGGCCGCTGGCGCAAGACCATGCTCCAATAGGAAACCGACACCTAGAAATACGTTAAAGTTGTGTTATTTTTTCTTAACTTTTTTAGAATGCTGCGGATGACTTCAATTTCTCTAAAGTGGGCTAAGTTAGTCGTTTTTGATGATTCGCAAATATATTAAAATTGTTACAATACCTTTTTTAATGACTAACTAAAAAGTTAATTTATTCAAAGTAATGTCAACAGATTCGAGGAAACAAGGAGGAAGTGCTGGATTTTTTATATTTTGCTTGACGCCAGCGTGGGACACAGATAGTGCATGTTATCTAAAGACGTTGCCTGCATTTGTCACTCTTTGAGGCTCAGTAAAAAACAACAAAAATGTTTTTAATTGTGCCTTGGAAGAAACTTTAGCTTCCGAAGATAAGTAAAAAAAAGGCTGAACATAAATTCGTTCCTAATTCTAACATTTAGTTTAGACTCACAATGATAGAGCGATGGCACGTGTGCTGAGTATGCCTTTATGCTGCACGCTGAGGTTTCACGAAACACAAATAATCCAAATTCAAGACTCCCACGTTTCGGCACACCGCACCAAAAGCGACTCCTACCTCTTGCCTACCTCTTGCTCAAAACGTAGATTGGACAACCATCTTATATTTTGTTTTCAAGGGAACCTGTAAGAAAAGTTTCAGAGACGTCACATTATATAGAGCTCTGCACAAGTCTCCAATATACCATCCACTTTCGACTTAATATTTGGCAAACGTTCGCAGAGACTCGCATAGTATCGAAGAAAATGGAGGATCTCTATTTAGAGCTTCGAATATTTATGCATGTTGAAAAGCGAAAATACAATTTATCATGATTCACTGCCTTTTCAATGAGAACAAGGAAAAAGAAAAAAACGATAGCCAATTTTCGAGTGTAAGCAAATTTGCAAGTCGACCAGGTCGCCCGTGCTTAGAATCTTGTAGCGGAATTTTTTTTTACTTGTTCGCTTAGTTTTTTGCTTCCGATCTCGGTTCTGAGAATAATTCTCTTTCTTTCAGTTCAACCTGGTCTGTGATCGTGTCTGGCTGCGAGCCACATCCCAGAGCGTTTACATGGCCGGCCTCATGGTGGGGAACTTTATCTACGCTCACCTCTCAGACTGGTGAGATTTATATGCCACTCGCTTTATTAAGTTAATGCAACAGTTGTTTTAAAAGATGGCTTAGAGCAGCAGCGCAGAACACTCTACAACGCTAAAAAAAATCATAAATGGGTTATTTATGCGGATAACAAGCCAAAGTTGTTTGGCTTGATCGTCAAAGCGGGTTGAGTAATCTTGAAACCAAACTGGTTTAAAAAACGGCTTGAGCATGAGGCCGAGGTACATCACCAGATGATCACTTAACATTGTTCAGTATCAGCATGTTAGCTCAGATTTTTGGTTTATATAATATGGGCGTAGACATGGGAGTGTGCCATATTAATGTACTATGATTCCAACACATTATACGAAATCAAGGGGTTTAATAGGCCGTGTTCTGCCAGCACGTATAAGTCTGTCACTCGCTCAAATGATGAATATCAAAGACGCCTTAGAGATATAGTTAATGACACGCATACTTGCGGTTCTCGCTCATGTATTACTTACAAGCAGCCTTAACGATGCAAAATAGGGATCGGACTACTTATTGAGGTTGTCATTTTATGTACACAAGAAGTGAAGTATTGCTAAACATAATAGTTTACGTTAAAAGAGAGAAACGCTAGCCACAATAAAAAGCTATGCGGCATGATACACTCAATTCCGACTGCTGATTTTTTTTTTTTCAGATATATCGCTGGAGATAAAAACCTGAAAGTGTAATCATTTCCTGCTGACATTTGTTTTTAGATATGTCGCTAGGATAAACACCTGAATGTGTAATCGGTCCTTCATTTATAAGAATTAGCTTTGAAATGCTTTTGAGGCGGTCAATAGAATTTTAACGCGTAGCGTTAAGGAGCTCGTGTCGCAGAAAAGCTGGTGTCGGTGGTGTGCGCTAAAATCCACGATTGGTCGATAGGGTCATGACGTCACAGCCACATGACCCCGCGCGTGAATTTCAAACAACCCACAACGCTCACATGAAACGTGACGTCACGCGTGGAATGAAAGTGATTAAAAACATGAGATGTAATGCGAAGTAAAGTTCGCCACATGGTCTCAAATGATCTAACTTTATAAAGTAATTCACTTCCCTTAAAAAAAAATTAAAATTTCTTAGGCGGGATTCGAACCCACATTTCTTCGGTAGCTAGCCAGACACGCTACTGATTAGGCCACCCAAGACACGCTTGCACGGCTTGCAAACGAGTGGGAGTTTATATGTTCATATGTTTTGCTATCGACTGCCACTCTTAAAGGCGCTTAAGCATCCTCAAAGTAAGATTTGTAATTCTAAAGACTTCCTTTGTCGCTCCAGGGAATATGTTTATTTCTACAGATTAATTCTCAGTGCAAGAAATTAATTTTTTTTTTGCGGGCTTATTCGTATAGTTGGTTTGTAGAGAAAGTAATATTTGGCCGTTAATGAGAATCGTAAAAGTTTGAAAAAAAAAGACGCAGGATACCTTTCAGCCAAATTTTATTGTGATATATTTTCTTGTGGTAAAACACAAGATCCAAAAAAGCCAAAAAGCGTTCTCACTAGGTCGGTAGTATAGGCACCGCTTTTGACACGTAGAACAACGGAGTAGAATCACATGTGCGCACTTTCTTTGTTTCTTTATAAACAACTGTTCTTACAGGCGTTGTTTTTGTATTTTATCGTCAAAGATATGTAACTGCGTTGCACCCAATGCGCAAATCATAAAACATCCCGATGTCGTTATAATCGATGCACTACCGAGTCTTCTATGATAACGATGTAGGTCCATATTCTATATGACGAGACGCCGAAGCTTAACATGCAAACGGTAGAGGTCAATGCATTATGGCCAGGTAAACAATCCAAGTAAAATGATCTTCTCAGAGTCGTGTTTCAGGATCTTTTATACTGACCCCTTCACCGTCGTTCCTTTAATGCTTCTTTCACGACGGGGTTAATGGTAACAGTGGTGGTGCAACTGCAAGAAAGGCAGTGAACGTGCCGTATTATTTACATCTTGGGAAATAGAGTACGCAGACCATACGCGAACACACAAAACGCGGGAAGATGAATCATAACTTTTGGGTTATAAAAAAAAATAAAAAAGAACCTCGCTTTCTTGGAGTACAGGATAAAAGCACAACTGATTGACACGCTTTTTTAATGAAATAAATACAAAGTGTCGCCACAATTATGAAAGCATACCTATATATTGCGTAACGCAGTTTAGAAAAGCAGACAACCGATCAACTTGGTGCAGCACTATGACGGAACCCAATAAGCCGGATGCCGGTAAGTCGTGGGAGGGGCGATAAGAGGAAATAAGAAAAAGTCAGTTTCTATCTTATCTTAAAAACAGAATATTTGCTTTGTACCAATTTTTAATTTATAAATTCGAAAAAAAAACTAAAACAGAAGAGCGTATAATAGTATAAAGCTGGCATGTATTTTGTTTATTTTGGCGTTAATGTATTCAGCAAAAGTGTGTCAACCTGAAACCTAAGTTGAAATTTAAACTGTAGCGTTCCTGTGAAAACCAAAATTATATATTATTTTTACTTCAAAACTAAACTACACTCACCGAACGCTTCGTCTCCACCTCAATGGGATATTAACGGTCCAGACAAGAAGCTAGAGGTTTGGAGCTTGCTGTTATGCAATAAAAAGTTAGAAGCAATTTTCAAAGTTTTCCTAACGGAAATGGGTCCTGTTCTCGGTAGCCGACGCCAGTCGTCTTCATGTATTCTTAGGCTTCATCGGCCGGTATATTTTTATTAAAATATATTAATAAAGATTGCTTATAAAGTTTGTGTTAAATAAAGGAAATATCTGAAAAGTTGCCATTTGGCCCGGATTGCTAGCCACGTATTTGGTGGGAGACCGATTGTTACTAAATAGTAGTTTATTTTTGGGTGAAAAAAATATCTGTGAATTTTTTTTTTTTTTTTTCGGACACCCGGCATTCATTTCCATAAACTCATGGGCTTCGTCGGCTGCCATTTTCCGATTAAACATTTTCTGAAATCGCTTATAACTTTCGATTCTGATTATGGCAAAGTCTAAGAATTTGACATGTTGTGTGAACGCTTATGCAATATTTAGACTGGAACTGAGCGCGCTACGGCGCGTAGTTTCCTTTTTTTTTTCTCTTTAAAGTTTTTTTTTTTTTTGAGAGAAGTTGTACCAAAGAATATGGAACTAGGGGCGGAGATGTTGAATGATTTGATTGTGGTTTTCCGAAAGATGCCATGGAGAGTGACTGATCTTCGCCTACATCTTATTTCCTCAAATTATTTCATTTCTGCTCGCAGGTATGGAAGGAAGCGGGCGCTGGCGTTCATGGTTCCCGTTCCAATCGTTGCTGGCATTTTGACAGCCTTCTCGTCCAACTTCCTGATGTTCAACGTCGGCAGGTTCATCAGTTCCCTCGGAATTGGAGGAATCCAGAACACTACCTTCACATTTGGTAGGCAAACTGTAGCTTTCTATTTTTTGTATAGCCTTTATCACACTTAGAATCGAGAGCGTGCTGGTAAGGATAATTTCCTATTTTTCCTATTTTCGTCTTGTCCGTCCTTTTGTTTTGTGTTCTTCCAATTATTTCTATTTGTTTACCACAGTTTTGCTTAAAACATACGTGTACCACTAAGTCGCTTCATTCTAAAATATACAGTTTATGCGGTTTTCTGTTTAGAAGGTCTTCTCGCGGAAACATGGTGTCTTGTAATATCAGACTGGTCCTAACAAGAAGAAAGCTGAAAATCATTTTGCAAGCTTTTTTAACCAATATCTGATGAGGTCCAATTAAGAGTCTTTACCACTGAGACAGAAACACAGCTCGCCTAGGTATAAATGCACACGTCAAAAAAACTCGTATTACGACATTGCCCCCTTTCGTGCTTGCATGCGCGCTTTAGTGTGCACGTGTCTAGGCGTGCGTGCCTGCGTGCGCGTTTTCGTGTGTGTCTGTGTGAGTGCGTGCGCTTGTGTGCGTGTGTTTATATGTATTCGTGTGTATGTGCGTGCGTGTCGGAAATGATTGCAAACAATGCCGCTTGCGCAGTCCACAATGGTGCATAGCAGAGAGACGTACTCGTTGTGCGTACCTTGTCGTTATCTCGGGATAGTGTCCTTGGCAGAGGCGCCGAAGCATGCTGCCGGCATAATGACAAGGTGCCATAAAGCGCGCACATCCTTCTTGTGCACATCATTACGCAGTATTATTCTCATACCCCTAAATTTATTGCGAATAAACAGAGCTTAATGCATTTTTTTTTTCTTGCCCCTGTGCAGTTTTGGATGACGACAAAGGCAATAAAACTTAATAAATATCATAAGAAAACCTATATTTTTTCTCATTCTCGAAATAGAACACATATACCACTGTCAGACAGGCACATTAAACGCCTTCAGAAGGAACTCCTAAGAAAAATCGGCGACTTAGCTCCAGATCTTGCTCTCGTCGTCGTGCGCTGGTTCGCCAACCCTTTAAACGAGTTCGTTCTGAAGGTCTTCAACGTGTCCTTCTGACAGCGGTAAAAGACTCTTTGGTGACACTCTCAAAGTAGATTTTATTAAGCTTAAGGAGCTGGAAAAAACAGATTCTCTTGAGCAATTAAAAAATAAAAACTCAAACTTCGTTGTTTTGATAATTTTCAGCAGTTTGGAAAGTTTTTGCGGGTCACCTATATAAGATACTTAATGACTTTGACATCACCAGAAAGCTACAATATAGCTCTTTTTAAAGTATACCTATGCAATAATATGCGTGCTTAAAAAGTTTGTTGCACTCTTAGTGTGTAAGCACAATTCTAGCTTTTCGGGAATGTCACGGTTATTAAATTATTTTAAATAGGTCTCATTTAAAAGATTGCAGAACAAAGACAAGAATCATCAGAGGGACGAAGTCGGACAATCTTTCAAAATTATATAAAAGCAACAACAATCATTTTTAAATTATTACCGCAATAAATTTAAATTGAAAGTGTCACAGAAACATTCTACTACAGTAGTTTGATAAGTAACACTATAGCGAGGGGCCAAACATGCGATTTCCAATAGGTGGCAGAAAACAGTTTGTATCCCTTTGATGAATTTGGCAAAAATGGGTAATTTATAATGTGTGACCTATTTAAGCTATTTTAATGACTGATATAGCCAAACATTTCAAACTTAGCTTGCTTCATTGAACACAAATTCACTTTGATATGTTCAAACTAAATATGTCACACATATTTGAGTGAACAAACGTTTTGAAAATCTAGAAAATTTAAAATCGAATTTCTGAGAAAAGTCACTTGCTTTATTTTTAATTACTAGCAAGGTATAATAGTGGTTTAATAAAACATATAAATATAATATGTGGTATTTTGTTTATATGAGCGCAATTAAAGCTTGAACGTTGTCAGGTGTGCGTTGTAAAACTGCAAGCTTTGTTGTGTAGTAAAATATTGTTTACTCCCGTTTATGCCAGATCTCACTTATTTTAAGGTCACCTGTTCACGTGTGAATATCACACACTTAACTATACCATGCCCAATCATTAGCCAGAATAGTATCGATGCCAGGCCGAAGTCACAATGGACAACTGACAAAATTCAAGCTTTAATTGCTGTCATAAAAAATATTCTTTGTTTATATTTCCTGATACACCACAAGCACACCTTGCTGCCAGAAAAACTTGAAAGAAATAGAATATATATGTTTTTTAAATCGGTTCCGAATTCATAGACGTATCTAGGCATTAGTCCAGTGGCTCTCAAATGGGGGTCCGCGAAGGCATTTTAGGGGTCCGCGAAGCCCTGCCTCATCGGTCAAGCCCGGCTATAAAAGTTGTATTTTTTTCAGATCTAGAAGAAATGTTTCAGTTTTCGGGCCACTTTTCTCGTGTGTATGTCAATAAGAGAGGTGAACCTCACATTAACCCTTAGTTATGTACATTAATTAAATCATTATTATATGTAACCTATACCTTTCTTCTCCTCTCACCACGAACGGGGTCCTCCATCATCTCCGCCGACCCACAAGGGGCCCGCGAAACATCGATGGTTGAGAACCACTGTATTAGTCAATTCAAATATGTGACATATTTTGTTTAAATATATCCAAGTGAATTTGTGTTCAATGAAGAGAGCCAAGTTCGTGATTTCTGGTTATGTGAGTCATTAAAATATCTTATATAGGGCGCACATAAAAATTACCAATCTTTGCCATAATCATCAAAGAAACGCGACCTGTTTTCTGCGACCTGTCCGAAATTGCATGTTAGAACAATTGCTGTCTTGTTACTTATCAAAGCTACTGTACTGCAATTCTGCTGTGCCAATTTCAAGATAGATTAATTACGTTAAAAACTAA
>JABSTQ010003194.1:0-14685 GCA_013358835.2 Ixodes persulcatus
CTCACCATACACATTCGCTTGCTACAAAGAGTCATCCTCCTCAAAACCGCCTATGAAAGCACGGCACAAAGACTCGCCCAAGTCTGCGACATCAGAATCAACAACAAGCTTCACCATGTCACGCCCTATTTCGCCGCACCGCTCAACTCGTGCAAGGGCGTTATACATGGTGTCAAAGCTGGCCTCTCCACCGATGAATTGATGACATCCTTGGAAAGCTATCAAGCCACCATCATTACCGCTAGAATGATGGGGGCCAGCGAGTCCGTCCTCATAATCTTCGAAGGCACCAGTGTCCCCTACACTGTCCTCTTCGAACGAGTCGAGTACAGGTGCCGCCTATATCAACCAAAAGCAGCAAAATGCGAACGCTGCAGAGCCTACGGACACCGCGCAATCAATTGTTCTGAGGCGCCGACTTTCTGGCGATGCCCCACGTGTGCCATCCCTCTACAACAACAGCAGGCCCCCCATCCATGCACCCCTTGGTGCTATCATTGTGGCGGTGAGCACCCCTCATTTGATCCAGCATGCCAAGTACAGCAGCAGAAAGACAAAGCAAGCATCAAAGCAGCATATGACCAGCGACTCCATCTCCGCAACACCTTGCCGCGGGTTACGCCACGGCCAACATCGTCCTACAAGCAAGATTATCATAGGCAGCGAGCGGCAGCTACGCGCACAGCACAACCCACGCCAACGGACATGAACCAACATGCGCCCTCACCTCTACAACACTACCGGCAGCCCCAGCAAACCATACAACAACAAGCGTCGACTCCCGAGTCAACATCATTCCTTCCTCGAACGGCGGAATGGGGACGCCAATCTCCACCACCTGCTTCGCCGACACATCAAACAAGTCAGCCCACGATCCAACGGCCGCTTCTCCGACCGGCCGTTCTACCTCCTCGAGCCACGACACTCATGGAACCCACTCCGGGGACCACAATCCCTACCACGAACCCTACAATTGAGGCTCCATCATCGTCGCTAGCGCCAGAGTTAACGCCAGCTAGCCCTTCGAGGATAGGTCCATCGTCGACGCCACCAGGTACTCCCGAACTCCCCACCACTCTCCGTCCCGCCTCTCAACCGCCCATTACCCCTTCCACCCCCATCTCCACGTCTCCACAATATCACCAACATATGAACGAACGATTTAATTTGATCCAGGAACGCTTGGCCCCATGTGAACAACAGATAGCTCAACTCACCGACCGCATGATGAGCCTAGAAAACATGATGTCCAACATCTTAAGCGTAGTTGACCCCCTAGTTTCCCGGATAAATGAACTTACGAATGTGGTAACTTCTTTAGAAAAGACAATTGTTGCGCTTACATCACCCACGCCTATGGAAGCCGTGTCCCAATCTCTTAAAAGACCCCGACCCCCCACACCCACAGAACAAAGCGCCCCTCCCTCGCAACCACCCCCTCACACCCCCGCCCCAACCACAACAAGGTAATGGCCAAAGCTATTTCATTTCTGGTCATACAATGGAACTGCCGGAGCATCAAAACCAATCGCACTCCCCTTCATCAATGGCTTCTCACCCTCGATTTACAACCCCAGATCTTACTTCTCCAGGAAACGCGACACCCGACAAATATCCCAGGCTACCGAGTAGTACACGCCAACCCTAACGGGTCCCCCCTAGTGTCCACGTACATCCGGCGAGATCTCCAGTACGAACCGCTGGACATCCCCTCGTCTCTAGCACATAATCTAGTGGCATGTGCTTATTACCCCTCCCCCCAACACAAACCTATCTGCTTTCTCAACTTTTATAACCCCCCCAAAGAGTATCGTCTATTCAAGAACCCTCTTCGACTTTACTGCGGAGTTAAAATCCACATACGAGGTCCTCCTGGGTGGAGATTTCAACGCACCGAATGTCATCTGGGGCTATCGGTCTACTCTCCGCCCAGGAAGAATTTTACATTCTTACATTTCACAACACCATTTCACTCTTTTGAACATCCCCAACGTCCCGACAAGAGAGGGCACTGGTAGGCAGCAATCCACTTCTCCGGACCTTACACTGTTCCAGGGCCGAACTGAAAGCACTTGGACCCACACCCAGGAAAGACTCTTGAGCGATCATTTCATCCTCTCCATAACACTTAACATTTTCTCACGTCGTCGTAAAGTCTCCCTCAAACACACCAACTGGAACACCTTCCGCAGCATCTTGGCCTCTACTAAGCGCCAGTCAGAGTCGTATGAGACCTGGATACACGCGATAAAGCAAGCCCAGACACAGGCAACCAAGCCAGAAAAAACAACAGCTCCATCACCACAGCCCGATCCTTACCTGACGCGCCTCTGGAAACGACGGAAGCGAATCCTCAGACACATAAATCAACAGCCTCTTAATCACCAACTTCGAGAACGATTAGACGATGTCAACAAGGAAATCATTACGCACTGCGACGTCTTAGATATCTCAAACTGGAACAAGGTATGTAATGAAATCAACAGTTCTCTCCACCAAAAATCTTCATGGAATCTACTCCGATCCCTGCTAGGACCCCACCCTCCCCCCATACCTACCTTGGCTAAATATCTCACCCTTCAGGGCTCAAGGCAGCTGACTCAGACACTAGAGGATTTGTACATCCCGGCACCACTTTCGTCGAACTACCCATCCTATACAGGCCCGGAGAATTCAGAATTAGACCGCTCCTTCACCTTAGCAGAGCTGGACTGGGCTTTCACACAAAACGTAAAAAAATCTGCACCCGGAGAAGATGCCATTACGTACACGCTACTCCGTAATCTCCCAGAGGAGGACAAAGAGCAACTCCTAGCTCATATAAATACACACTGGTCGGAGGGTACCTTACCACAAGAGTGGAAATCCTCTATCATCACCATGATACCGAAACAAGGAAAACCCCCACCTTCGTCCCATTTCGCTCACCTCCTGTGTGGGCAAGACGATGGAAAGGATGGTGCTGGACCGTTTCCAGGACCATCTGGAAATCATCTCGTTCTTCCCCCACACACAAATTGGCTTCCGTTCTCACGTATCCACACAAGACCTCTTTCTCCTTCTTCAACACACTTTTCTTTCCCCACCATCTGCTCAAGTCCACGCCCTTGTCACTGTAGACGTTCGCAAAGCATTCAATTGCATTGGCCACGATCACATACTCGCCTCAGTCCGAGAAACAGGCTGCGGACACAGGCTTTACACTTACATCCTGAACTTCCTTAAAGACCGCACAGCCAGTCTTCGTATTGAGGCTGAGACGTCCCCACCGATCACGCTCACACGCGGCACCCCACAAGGGGCGGTGCTGTCTCCTACTCTAATTAATCTCAGCATGGCCCAGCTGGCCTATCGCCTCGAACAAGTCCCCCAACTCTCACACATGTTCTACGCGGACGACCTCACCCTCTGGTGCACTCACGGGTCACCAGGGGAAGTGGAATCGACTCTGCAGCAGGGACTGGACATTATAGCTGAATATCTTGAACAAGCAGGCCTTGAACCTGTCCCAGAAAAATCGGAACTGCTTCTTCTATCACATACTCAATATCAGCGATCTGTTAACCAGCACATATCCTTACACATCGGTCAGCACCCCATCCCGAAAGTCTCTACATGTAAAATTCTGGGCATGCATTTACGGGAAAGATCACATCAAGCCAACGTCGGTTCAGTCGTAAACACATGCCACTCGGTTACCTCCCTGGTCCGCAGAGTGGTCAAAAAGCACGCGGGTCTCCACGAGAAGCAGGCGAGTCACCTAGTTCATGTGTTAGCCCTCAGTAAAATTCTCTATTCTATACCATATGTCACACTAACACAACAACAAATCAACAAACTCTCAGCAGCATTAAACACATTATACAAGGCCTCTATAAACCTTCCCATCTCCACCTCCAACCAAAAACTATACGAAACGGGCCTCTTTCTCCCCCTCACCTCTCTTTTGCACCTGCATCGGGATCGGCAGATAGCCCGCCTCTCAGGAACACCGCAGGGTAGATGGATCCTGGAGCAGGCAGGACTTTCCCCCATAGACCTCCCCTTACATATACCTACCCCAGCCCTACCGTTAAATCTGCGCTTCGCCCCTGTGCCTCGCCGCATGTCCCCGGGCCTCAACGACGGTCGCAGGAGGGCGCAAGCTATCCATCACAATCCCCCCTTTCAGACACACACCATAGCATATTCTGATGCATCCATCTCCAACACAGGAGATACGGGAGCTGGGGCATATGCAATCTACACACCACAATCCCCAACCTCCACAGTTCACACCTGCGGTCCATATAGCAACCCTCCAAATATCATCACACTAGAAATAGTTCCCATTATACATGCTATCCAAACCTTCTCCCAACTACCTCTTACTTCAGCTTATACAATCTATACGGACTCCCAGGCAGCCATACGCGCTCTGCAGCAACGCAAAATCCCACCAGATCTCAGATCGGTCCTCGATGAAGCTCTACGCGCACTAAACCCATCCTCTGTCACCGTTCGGTGGGTCCCTGGTCACAGCGGGATCACAGGTAATGAGTTGGTTCATCAACTCGCTCGCGAAATGCAAATCCGAGCGCCTGTGATCCCGTGGACTAGCCCCCCGACCAGTGACGATGCCTTAATCTACAAACGCTCAATCAATTTCTATTACAAGCAGCTCCGTAACTCTCAACAACGACTACCTCGACCCCACCCGAACCTCAATGTGGCACAAACTCACGTTCTCCGAAAAATCCAAACGAACACCGTTCTTACTCCCGCTAGGCTTTTTCTTCTTCGACGTCGTTCTGATCCTTCATGCCCTAACTGCCCCTCCCCATACGCCAACCTGGAGCATTGTCTCCTACAGTGCCCTATTGCCAGTGTTGGGAAGTACTTTAAGTACATTGTACTTAAAGTACTACTTCAAGTAGGTTTGGGAAACTTGTACTTTACTTGAAGTACATTCTCCGAGTATGTACTTGTACTTTACTTAAAGTATTTTTTTCTGGTACTTTCCGAAGAAAGTACAATTTCCGACTTCAAAGTACATTCCCCAAATTTGGTTGTGTTTAATTTGTATCACGAAATGATGCTTTGTCAGCTCCGAAGAAATACTGGGACGGATATTCTACTCTCACCAGAAACGCGAACAGACGACGCATCCCTCCGTTTGTTCTGGGGACGGCGTTCCCGTAGCTTTTTAAACTCTCGCTACGTCTTGGTCGGTCAGCGCAAGCGAGGAGGTTTAAAGTATTAGGAGGACAGTTAATAATGATGTAGCGCCTGAGACTGTGATGCGGAAAAATTAAATTTTCAAGTCGAAGTAAAAGACAACGGAGGAGAACGTCACAGTGTTTTGAGACATTCTCTTTTGTCTTTTCCTTCGACTTGAAAGTCACTTAGTTTTTTCGCACCCCAATCTCAGGTGTCGCATTATGATTAATTATCACCAGCTCGCTTGCACAGTCACCGTTTTTTTTTTTTTTTTTTTATTATGGAGAGGACACTCCTCTATGAGAGGATTGCTTTCGGAAGCTACCGGGCTGACGTCACGCTCTCTCCTAGTACAGTGCAATAATCCAGTGCAAAGGGCGCCAAATTCAGAAGAGGGTTTTCTGAATTCGGCTCCATTCCTGAAAATAACTACTCTATGGCCACTTGACTTTATCAAATATTCGCCGCTGTTTTCGAAAATAGGTCATGCACCCCTGATTACCCCTGGGCAATGCATACCAGTTAAAAAAATCATTGTATTCGCGACTCCAATTCACTATAGGTGGCGCCACTCGTTTTTCAAAATGGCGGGTTTAGTGAGGGTCGGAGATGCGTGCCGCTGCTGAGCCTTTACACTGTGCTGGCTTCACTGAGCGACACAAATTATTTCTGGTGATACGAGGAAGATAGGGTGTTATGAGCGCAGGTCACCTCTTTATCCTGAAAACAAAAACGGTACTTAGTGTAATATTTAGACCAGGAGGAATGTTTTAATTCCGGAGCGAAACCGAAACTAACCTTTATTTTGGATTTAATTTCTCGGTATAGGTCTTAATTTCAGATTCTTTCATAACTCAAAATGTGTCTAGAAACCGTGATTATTTAGTTAAAGAAGTTGTTCGCGGAAACTTTTGCCCATTTAAAGAAAGGGTCTTTCATACACTTTAGAGGCAACAGAAAATTATTATTTGTTGAAAACATCTGTGCTGATATTTGGGCACTCTTGCTGCCTTTTCTCGCTCAGATAATTGTCATATGAAATTATGAACTGCAGGCGTTTCAATGAATTTTTGGGTATTTAGATGATTAATTGCTTTAACATTTTTCCCAGCACAAGACTAACAGAATAAATCCAATTTATACAATATGTTCATAAAACGTATGAATTAAGAAACGCTGTTTTCACTAGAAAACTTCAAAGACGGAATCCGAGTCAGGCAGCTAAAGTTTGTGTTTTTTAAAGGAACGCGGGACGCATATGAGTTTATATTGCATCCAGTGTTTGATTGTTTGTCTATCTTGATAACGATGTCAGTGGTTTTCATGTGCTAAAAACAAAACAAAATGATACCTTTCAGGAAAGACTATTATGGTTAAATGGCGTCTTTTTGTGATCGTGGTCTTAATTAGGGACATACATTGCCGCAATTTGTATTAATAATAATATAAATATTAAAATTAAGATATTTTAATACGCAATTTTTCAAGCTGTAAAATAATTAGTTGCTTATGATCTAATTTCAAACGCGCTAAAAAGTATGACAATCTAAAGTGTCCTAAATATCATCACTGGTGCCAATTGCAGCATTTTCAATTACCAAGTTATAAAAAAAATAAAGTTTAAAATCAATGACAGCATTCTAGGTAATGTGAGAAATTCATGTAAAATTAGACTAATTGAGGGGGCTATCAAAGTAGCGACTTTTGAAAATCGGCAAAACTTACAAAGTCGCCACCAATCTTCTACCAGACCAAATCTCCCCCCCCCCCCGGAAAAAAAAAACGGATTATTTTTTTAATTACTACTCTTCTTTAACATTTATTTACTTTCGTATTTGCTCGCCGTCGTTTTTTTCAATTTCAGCCTTTCCAGTTCGAAGGAACGCCTACATGCTTGCGCGTCTGCTCACTGCAGCACGTTTCGTTGGCGTTGGAAGCCGGTGGAATAGTAGTGAGTTTTAGTATTGCATATACGAGCGAACGCAAGCGCTGTGTGTTTGCGTTAGCTTTGCGTGTTCCGTGCTGCGCGTGCGCGGAGCCCAAAATTGCGGTCTTGAATCGGAGCATGGCAACGATGCGCACGCGCAACGTGGAGCACGCCACCTTAACGCGAACATGGAGCGCTTGCGTTTGTTTCTATACGCAATGCTACAACTCTCTAATAAGATACAATCCCATACCGGCTGCAGCACCACGTTGGGACAGTGAAGAGAGTTGTTTGCATTCGGAAATGACATTTCGCGAGCCATGATCGCGAGCAGTTCCGCCGTGCCCGCTGAGCAGGAGAATCGGGGGACCCTCACTAGAGCGCTTCCCGTTTCCGCCGCGGGAGGGCGAGCGTCGAGCTGGAGACGCGAATAGGGGAATGGAAGGGCATCATGAAAGATTGTATTAAAATACTTGTACTTTACTTGAAAGTACATTGTATTTATGGCACTTTACTTCAAGTACATTGCACCAAGTGTACTTCATACTTTACTTAAAGTACATCACGTCTCATTTACTTTCTACTTTACTTGAAGTACCTTTTAGATGTACTTTACCCAACACTGCCTATTGCACTATCCACACCGTTCCTCCCTAAACCCCCTCCCCTTTCCTGGAGTGCTTGGCTGGCGTCAGACGAACCGGATGACCAAATGGCCTTGGTGTTACAAGCCATGGATATTTTGAACACTTAATTTGTGCTCAATATTAAAGTGCATTCTCTCTCTCTCTCTCACGGTACGCTGTAGCAATGCCACGAAGGCACGTGCCAGACATGATAATAATCAAGTGATCGCATCAGGAGTGAAAGACCCTGGTTCTGCCTTATCACAGTAGCCGCCATCCTGCTATTTTGCAAAGTTTTCTAGCGACTTTTAGCTTCTGACATCGTCGACATTATCTGGAAATTTAGTTGATGTTGGCAATCAACCGGCCAGCGTGGTTGACGCGCAACCTCTACACTTCGTTTCGGCTTAAATAAACGCTGCAATGAATTTTTTTTTTTTTTTTATAAAAAAAACATAAATGGAAGACACATTTTTTCAAAAACATTTACCACAAGAAAACAAACAAAAAAACATTTGTTCCTAGCAATATTTACGCTGTCAGACGAAATTTAGGTGGAGAAGGTGGAGGCAACAGCCCGCTAGGCCCCGCCCCGTGCTTATATCTCTCAATGGCTGACGAGATGATTGATGTGTGAAAGGTTGGTTGTAAATTTGTATCTCCATGCTGTAATAGTATATTGATCCACTATATTATTGTTTGAGCAGCAAATAATCAAGATAGAGTCATCATTGTTTTCAAATGTATTCTGAGATTGCTCCTCCCACTTTGGTTTGAAACATTAACAAACATTGCTGCCAATGTCTGCAAAGTGCCAAACGAGTAGAGCTCGTTGAGCTCGACCATTTTTATAAGTGCGAGTTCACAAAGCTGTTTCGAGGAAGACCTCCTCAACCAACTTAGTTTCCAGCAAACAACTGTTGCAAGTATGCGTCTTCGGAAGCGCTGTGCGGATGCTTGTATTGGTAGCGGGACTGAACTAAGCTTAGCGTCCCACATCAACTATTTTGATCGATCGGGCTTGATTTCTTTCCTTGCACATGTTCCTGCTGAATAAAGATGTTGGTTCCCGTAAAAGCAGCCCTGCTACTTTGTGAATTGCGCAACCGTCATAATTGCGACCATGGTTTCAATACCGAGAAGACGCCTACACAGGTAAGAATTTGCGAGACATTTGGTTAGAGACAATCGGGCGTTTGGCTTGCATCAAGTTTGTCCAGGCTTGTTCAGGTCATTTTGCCTTGAAAGGCAAGTAACTCAAGTTTCGCAGTGCATCTGGCCTACCAAAGAAAACATTTTTACATCGCGTTTTAATTGTGCGTCATGATGTTCACGCACCTTGCCCGCAGATGTCATGTGAAAAAAAAATATCAAGAACAGTAAAGCTAGAAGGACTGCATATTTATCTTTTTTATTTTTTTAGCTTTTTCAGTCGCTTATTACGCACATTGATAGGTGCTGACAGACGCTTGTATTGGAGCGTGGCTCATATATAATGAAACACTAAAGCGCCACTTTCATGGTCGCATCTTCCGAGCGTTGCAGAAGTTTTTAGATGGGGGAGGAACAGCAGACGGACGGAGGCGAAAATGGACGCCAACGCGCAGCTGTCGTGTCCGCATCTCACAGGCATTGCGGACGACGATAGACGGTGGTTAAATAGCAGACGATGCCAGAGGCTGCCGCGCGTCTGCTCGCACGATTAGCAGACGGTGTCAAACGCCAGACTAGACACACCGGATGTTGCGAAAGGGAGACACTAGGCATGTTAGCGTGTTTGGTCGAGCAGCCAAGTCAGTCTAGCAGTAATTTGCGGGGCCACTGAATTTTGGGCAGGGCTTGGAGCAGGCCATGGCCTCCAGCTAAATCGCGTCTAACAACGTAAAGATTGGGCAAAAAATTTTTTTTTTTCGTGCCAAATTTTTTTTTTTTAAATGTGTCCCAAATAAGTTTTTAAAAACAAAATTTGCTTTCTTCAGTGCAGTGTTTGCGCAGCCTATACTACAAGTAAATGAGACCAATCTGAACAGCATAAAATCTCGAAATCATGGCATTCGTCGTGTTCCTGTAAGTGTTCGTTCATTGGCTGAATTAATGAAATGTAGCGAATGTCCCGTGACTTGGGCTTTTATAATGTGTGTTCATAGTTCTATGTGTCTGAGTCTTCGACCGTGCTCTGACCTAAGATAAAACAACTATACGGTGAGTAGAGACGCTGTGAAATACATATTGTACCGTATTCCATTCCCCCTACTTCTCAGAACATTAGGGTCGACCAATGATGAAATATTTTTATTTTTTTATTCGCTCAAGCCCATCTTGGCGCAGCTCAATCTTAGCAAAAAAAAGGATTTGTACGTGAGATGTACGAGACTTTCCTTCATGGTGCAATTTGACACAAATGGCACAGCGTTTCCACAACTGCACATACTCTCAGATGTGAAACAACTCGCCGCTCCTAACGGTAGCTGTCACGATTTTGTCTTAGGTAGGACCCTTGACTCACGCGTGCACCGCGTTCGCTTTCCTACATACTTTAGTGACTACAAGGCTGCGATGTGCGAGATCGAGTAAATAAAGAGTGGATACGCACAAAAGTGTGTGTTACTACGCGCCATAAAGGCTATCGCTGTCACTTTCAAGGGGCTCGCTGCGGAAGCCACGCACCTCGATGTTGGCCATGTAGGCGTCGAGAGGGTCCTCGTCGCTGGAGGAGGCATCCGAGCTGTCCTTTCTCTGCTGCTCGTCCCAGGTGGGGCTCCCAGGGGCCGGGATGTACGCCAGCTGCCCCACCCTGTGGTCCTCTTCGTCCTGCTCAAAGTACCTTCCCCACGAGAGAAACGGGAATGCTAAGTACACAGGTGGACGGATAAGAGCTAGTGGCGCAGACCATGGTGTAAGAAACGCGTTTAAGGCCCGTTCACACTCTTGCGACCGAGTACGACTGAGAGAGACGAGATCTCTTAAAACTTCTTAAATTTTTTTAGAACGAGGGAACACACTGGCATTGTGGCGCCATCTATGCGGTGACCCTGGAACTGCATTTCACAAGAGCGAAGGTTTTGCGGGATTTCTGAGGTCAAATGTGCGTAATACCCATAGAAAGGCTGTTTATAACATTGACAAAAGTTTTTCGAGCCAAGAAAGAAAGGATAATGCGCGAGAGAAATAAAAAAATATGCCGGACCGCCAAGTTTACACTGCTACCCAATAGATGGCGCCAGTGTGTCCTCTGGTTTAAGAGGTTTTAAGGAACCCAGGTTTAAGAGGTCGCAAGAGTGTGAACGGGCCTTTACGCGACGACACTCGATTCAACAAAGTGTCCAGATAACGTTCGGCAAAAACAGGTCCCGTCGTTTTGGTGCCATCTACCAACGCGTTAAGAAAAGTGCAAGGCGCAGCTTTCCTGGCTACTCCGAAAGTACTTTCATCGTACATTTTGTGCCACTTAGGGATGAGTAGCCCAAATTTTGGTGCATAAAGCACATAAAACAAACCCCAAACCTACAAATATTAAACGAACCATTACCAAGGAGTGCAAATATTAAATTCGAGTTTGCCTTTGGTATGGCTGTCGTGTTCAACGGTGCTCACGGAACTTGGATACGACATCTTCGCGGCAGCTGTTATTTACAGGTCAGGTAAAAGCGAGCGAGTTGAAAAGGAATACTTGAAATCGAAAGAATAAAACGCGGAGGACAAGCGCAGCACGACGACGTTCTTTAAATGAACGTCATTATCCTGTGCTTGTCCTCCGCGTTTTATTCTTTCAATTTTTAAGTGTTATTTTCAGCATGCGTAGAACGAAAAGTCGCATGGTGTGGAACGAATGCATGCATCCGGAAACTTGACAGTGCCCTAGGGTCCATCCAATAAAAGACGAACTCTCCCGCGAAACACAGAACACCGGCGTTTCAAGCGAGCCAGCGATCGGGAAACGCTTACTCTTCTTCGGTCTTGGGCCTCTTGCGGAGGTTGCCGTAATTGATGTCCAACGCGTTCTGGGTGATGGTGCTGAGGCCAGTGTAGCCCCTCTTGTTGACCACGGGTAGAACGGGCACCGGAGCACTTTCGGGCAAGGCGCTCTGACCGAGCTGAACGTCGGGTTTCTTCTGAGAAACGGCAAAGCTCCCGAAGCCGAAGCCTCTCGGTCGGCCTTCGCCCCCCTTGTGGAACATGGTGATCCTTCTGCGCACGAAATAAAAGAAAAAGATCCGGCGTAAGATTTCGTGGAGGAATCGGGTCTACCGGCTGGCTGTACTGCCCGGCGTCTGTTGTTTTAATATAAATTAGAGCAAAAGACAAAATAGGCAGCACTTGACTCGGCAAGCCAGGCACACGGCTCACAATGCTCCCGGTTATGGTTAAGTATAGAGTGAATGTGTCGGTAGTTGGACATTTCAGTGGCGATTATAGATAAAGTATAAGTTTACTTACAAGGCCCTGACGTCTCTTTACATTCTGTTCAGACGGAAGAGGTAGGATCGTGCCGAACTCCGAGCTAACCGAGCACCGAGCCAAACAAAAGTGGACAAGATGAACTCTCTTTTTTCGGTCGCGATGGCCGTGGGATTTGTAGTAAACAATGAGCTCGAAAAGCTAAGAGGTCTGAAAAAACAATTTTTATTATTCGCGTTTAGTTAGATATCAGTCATAAAAATATAAATAGCTCAACTCAAAATTTCAGGATTTATAAAAGCGACTAAAGGTGTCAAAGTATTTTTGCTGGCTTGGAGGCATTTGGAGGTCTCTCGACACGTTTGAACAGCTCGATGGCAACATGGGCGAAAGTTTGTGGCGCCAAATATGAAGTGGACAAATCGGAGAAATAGAATATTTCGTCTCGCAGCCCAGCAGGGGGTCTATGCAAGACGGCGGGACGAAAGGATGGGAATATCGGCGCCTGCTGAGATTGGCCAGCGGCGTGGCGCTGACCAATCGCAGCAGGAGGCGATGCCCCAGTGCTCCCCAAAATCTGCTCCGATCCATCAAAAATCGCGACTCCCTCCCCCCTCCTCCCGGCTTTTCACGATGAAACAACTGCCACCGAATGAGTCTCAAGCATGTGCAGCGTGCACTCGAAGGGTATCTTTGGCAGGCTTGGAGTCGCTGTGCTTCTTTCACGAGCACTGAGAGGCTGCAAGCCAGCCAAAGGTACTACCTTCGCGTGCACGCTGCACGGGCTTGCGGCTTATCGGTTACGGTTGTTTCTGTTTGTCGCGCTATGGGAGTCGGCCATAAGTATAGTACACAAAATTGACGCTGAAATCAGTCGGCCTAGGTACCATCGCACAAAGAAAGTAGCGCATGCCAGCAGAAATGACTGCTCCTAATGTCTAAAGTGAGTTCATTTGTTAAAGGGATACTGAACCGAAATTTGGATTTCGCGAAATAAGGCCGTAGAAGCGTTGAACGGGACGCTACGATCTCCAAAACATCAGTCATACATCGATATTTCAAACGGATGGCCGTACTTTTTGAAAAGAAGGGCGCGATGAAGCGAGGTCTCTGACGTCACTCTCCTCCGGGAGAATTTGAGAATGAGGGGGAGCGGCCTCGCTTCTCTCCTCCTCGCTTCGGTTCACCAGCTCGACGGGATGAAGCGAGGAGGAGAGGGAATGGGAATCGTGACGTGCCTTGTCTCGTCGGCCTCGTCGGCCGTGTTCAATCGCAAACTTCTTTTCCAAAAATACGGCGATCCGTTGGAGATATCGCTGTAGGAGTGATGTTTTTGGGTTTTGCAGCGTCCCGCCCTATCCAGCCCTATTTTGTGAGCCTGAAATTTCAGTTCAGTATCCCTTTAAGGCACAGTTTCTGAAAACGAGGGCGGTGTTTGGACACCGCGTTTCACAATTCCGGCTGTCCGCCGTCATAATCAATGCGGAGCGCAAGTTCGTCTGCTTCTTTTGCAGGGTTTGCGGTGACCTCAGAACGCCGAGCTCTGATTGGCTCTGATTGAAGGATAGTGGGTAGACCTCGAGGTTATTCTCCTTTATTTTCCTCCTTTTGGCTTCTATTTCCTTTTCCTGGTATTCTCTCCTTGTCCTTGTCATTTGCCTTTTCTTTCCTCCGGTTGTCTTGTCCTTCACTCAGGGGCTCCGGAAGTATATCTGATGTGTGGGGGCGACGTCTGGGGGCTCATGTCACATTGTTTAGTTTACCTCTCTCTCTCTCTTTATATATATATATATATATATATATATATATATATATATATATATATAAAGATAACGCTCAGCTGAGCAGAATTTTGACCTATGTAAGGTTTTCTATTTAATGTTAGTACTTACCTCAATATCTGAGCGTAAAAGCCAGTGAAGCAACGATATTTATCCTAACAATACTTATTTACTTGGCACTGGCGTGATTTGCAAGGTGTGTGAGCTTCGCCCTATGTATTGACGGAGAAGATACGTAACATCTAGACTCCCGGACAAACTTAAGTCACGAGGAAAAAGTCTAACCCGGCATGAATCACTTAAAATAGAAATGAAACCTAAACACATGACTAAAACATTTGAAGCCTTACACGCTACGAAATGCTTGTTATTTTACGAAAGAGTCCGTACGCGCACAAAATAAATCGTACTTTCTAAGCGTCAGATACTAAATTGTACTACATATGTATATGCACTGCATATCTGTTTGACATAAGAAAATATGACAATTACATGTCAAGTTCGGTATTTCAAACTCAAAGCCGAAAGCAAAAGGCCCCAGAGGAATTCTCTAACGATCTGCATTCCCCCGTATTGGGAGGAAGTAAGCGCCGCGCCCGCACTTGTGGATACGGACTTCGAAGTAATTTTTTTTTAAGTACACTACTCCAAATTTTATTAATGTTCATAGTTGGATATTGAGGTAACTGCTAGCGATAAATAGAAAACATTACATAGGCCAAAATTCTGCTCAGCAGAGCGCCTGTGCGAGTCC
>JABSTQ010003195.1:0-30026 GCA_013358835.2 Ixodes persulcatus
TGGCTCTAAATGTGTGTACCTAGGTATTTGTGTATATTTTTTGATAATTGTTATATACTGTTTTTTTTTTTGGTAATTGTATATACTGTTTTTTTTTGTACTCATGTCTGTTCCGCTGCTGCCTTGTATTAGGGCGCTGGGACTCGTCAAGCTGCAAACGTGCAGCTTTTTTTCCAGCGCCCTTGTCACGAATGTATTTTTGTGGCAGAAAATAAACTGATTTGATTTGATTTGATTTATTCGATCTTGGTTTCCGTGTCCGAATGTTGAGTGCAATACAGAGTTACCTGCAGCACCGTACTTTCCGCGTGAGGCTCGGAAAAACTCTCTCTAAGGAGTTTTTACAGGAAAATGGAGTCCCTCAGGGGGGTCTGCTGAGTGTCACTATTTTCATCGTCAAACTTAATTATATTGGCCGTGCTATTCCTCCTTCGGTGCAATATTCTTTATATGTTGATGATCTCCAGGTCTCCGTTTCATCCTGTAATTCCTCAATTTGTGAACGTCGCGTCCAACTTGCGATCAATAATTTGGTCAGATGGGCCGATACAAATGGTTTTAAATTTTCTCCCAAATCAACAGCTTGTGTTAGCTTTTCTCGTCGACGTGGTGCTCTTCGGTAACCGTCTTTGAACATGTATGGTTCTCCTACTGTTGTAAAAAATGAACATAGGTTTTTGGGCCTCGTGTTCGATTCCAAGTTGACTTTCGTTCCACACATTAAAAGCTTAAAACTCAAGTGTCTTAAATCTCTGAACATCCTTAAGGGCTTTTCACATGTATCATGGGGCTCTGACCGACTGTTTCTGTTGCGTATCTATCGCTCAGTCATTCGCTCTCAGCTTGACTATGGCTGTATTTCTATAACTCTGCTCGGGCATCAGTTCTAAGGATGTTAGATGCTATTCATCTTCAGGGACTGCGATTGGCTACTGGTGCATTTCGCACCTCCTCAGTGCTTAGCCTTTACGTGGAAGCAAACGAACAACTGCCACATAGATTGCGACCTTCCACTGACCAAATATAACAAAAAGGATGTTCCACAGGAGGTCATAAGGCAAAACTTCTTTGAGCTTTAGACCAAATATCACGAGTATGCCAGTTTTTATACAGACGGGACAAAAAATACTCGGTACTACGCTGTGCAATGGTGGGACCATCGGTAAATCAGGTGAAGAGAATAAAGTCAAATTCCTCTATACTAACAGCAGAGCTTTATGGTTTGCTGCTGACTGTTGATTACATAATCAAAAAACGACATTCTCACGCTGTAATCTACATTGACTCTTTAAGCTCTCTAAACGCAGTCCCATCAATGAACTGTGTAAAACACCCACTGGTTGCTAAGTTAAAGTACAAGATTATCCTGGCTGCAAAGAAAAATCTTGACAATCTTATGCTGGGTGCCTAGCCATGTTTGCATTACTGTAAATAAAGCAGCTGATTGTGCAGCCAGCTCTGCTAATGATAGAGAAATTGACACACACCAAATACCTTAAAAAGATTAGCACAACTCTTTGAAACGTTGCATCAAAGCAAATTGGCAGCTGCAGTGGAACAGCGAAACAGGCAACAAACTACGCGCAATCAAACCTTTTCTAGACGAGTGGGAGAGTGCCCGACATCGGGAGCGCTTTTATGAAGTCATACTTTGTAGGTTACGAATCGGTCATGCTCATCTCACACATGGACACCTCTTAAGCGGGGATGATGCCCCTGAATGTGGGCACTGCAACCTACCTCTAAGTATTATGCACATACTCATTGAATGCCCTATGTATGACCAATGCCTGTATAAACACTTCTCACTGCTTTATAACGAACACATTCCACTACACATTGCCAAACTACTAGGTGACGAACCGCTCATTCGATGCAGTTGTGTTTTTAATTTTCTCACAGATATCGGTCTTTTACACTGACTGTGATTTTACTTATTATCCTAAATTCATTGTCATATTGTTTACACTTATACACATTCACGTTCACGGTTTTATCCTATATTTTGCAACTATAACTCTTTCCTCTTCTTAAACCGGAATTGCAATAGTCTAAGCTTGGCGCAATATAGCCTTAGATGCTGATGCGCCATAAACTCCCAATCAATCAATCAATCAATCAGATAGCCCTCGCTATCACGTCCACCCCAGCTATTACATCTCTTTCTATAATTACTGACTCGCAGGTGGCTTGCCGTAGTTATGGCAATGGTCGCCTCTCCAGATTTGCTCAGCAAATTTTACCTAATCACCCCCCTGAACAACTCCCTACAGTATCCTTTATATGGACGCCTGGGCATAATTTCCTCAGCAGGAATGAACGCGCAAACGCGTCAGCCCGAGCTTTAACCCTTCGCGCTCCGCCACCGCAGGAAGACCCATCCCTGGTCCCCATCCCGATTCCCCTTACCTATCAAAGCATCCTTCAACATCTCCAATTGAGTCGCCGCACCCTTCTTCCGCCGCACAAAACTCTAACGAGGGAGGAGGCTGTAGGTTGGCGAATGTTAGAAACAAATACTTTCCCCACCTCAGCCTCTTACATGCCATGTACCCTACAGTATACCTCACTAACAAATGTCCCCTGTGCATCGAAAAGGCTTCATTATATCACATCACGTGGGCGTCCCTGGTATTTAGGCTGCCCCGCCCCCACCCCCCCCCCCCCTAGTTCCCAGCCCAAACGCCGAGCAGTGGAAAGCTGCGCTGTCCAGCTTGGATCCAGACGACCAGCGTTATCTGGTCTCGCGGGCCCGAAGCGCAGCGACAGCTAAAGGGGCCCTGGAATGAGGGCTCCTCTCGCCAGGAAAGAGCTAAACTAATTGTTTATTAAAAGTTATTTCTCTCTCTCTCTCTGTTCAGCCAACAACCGCGCATGAGGCGCCCACGGTTTCGTGGGCTCCTCTCACGCGGTGCTTGATTCCTTGGCTCACGGATACGCATCCGCCGGGCTGATGAGAATTATCGCCACTTATTGTATATATCACGGTAGATTACTATTTTTCCCTCGGACAAACTTGCAGTTAACGGTCTATCTCTGAGTCGCATCCGCTGCGCTCATACCCGTTCGCGAGCACGCATGATTGAAGCATGAACTGCATACGGCTTTTGCTAGAAAAAAGAAGAAAAAAATCGTATACAGGGTTTATGCTACAATGACTCTGCAATCTGCGTCAATATACATCGCTTGTCTATAATGAATGCGAAAGCCGCTCAGTATGGCGAGGATATCAGACGAGCAGAGACGGCTGATAGTCGGTCTGTGTCTGGAAGAGGTGCCCACGAAACCGTGTTCACCGAACATTGGCAAGTGCTGTGGCGTCTTTAGCTCTACGCCCAGCACACGGCAAAGCAAGCGTGTGCTCGTAGGCGGGAACGGCGAGTCCGCCCCACGGCGCATACGCGGAGTTACGGACGGCACCTGCTATGCGGCTCTCGGGGTGCGGGACGGCCACCGCTTGCATGTTCCATTTAACAGAGTCCATGATAGTACATTAGGGTCTCCGCGTGGCGAGCCGGAATCAGACTCGCCCCAGCGCTAGATCCTGCTCCTACGCCGATTTCGACGCTCGTCACGCTCTGTTGTTATACCGTTTCCCTTTTTGTTTTGGGCGCAAGTTCGCTTCATGAAACGTTTCAGTTTCCTCAGTTATTCTTTGTTTCCCCACCTCTTCATTCGTTACAATATACGGTAAGGCGCGAGTACACACTATAGAAATTTCACAATATTCAAAAGTAGCAAAACCTCCTATTGATTTCAGTTTTAAACGCGAGCCCTTAACTGCATGTTCGGTACCATACACTTAAGAGCAACTCAGTGATAACGGTCGAGAAAAAAAAAACGCACATACAAGCAGCGTTTCACATGTCGAGGTTTTTGTGCAGAAGAAACAGAACATTGACAATGTGAACGGGTTCTGACTGGTTCGCATCTCTTAAATGAATGCCCGCTTATGAGAAGTCTCTCTCCTTTGGTGCACTTGATCCTTGGGTAGCATGCACGAACTACGTTACAAGATTGAGGTGCTTAAACTCGAGCTAGCTCAAGTTACACAACTCCAGGTCGAATTCAATCTCCTCGATCTACTTGTAGGCGAAGCAGCCACTTGCAGGCTTCTTCTACTTTCTTGTGGCTTGTACGTTTTGGCCTTTCTTTGCTTAAAAAACTTTTTCCGATCTTTCTCTGTCAAACAAGAATACGCGTTTCGGGGCAACTGATACGCCTGCATTCTTTGCATTTTGTTTTTCTAGGGGCAGCATTTTTGGCGAGAATGAATGTTCTAAAGCCAACTTTGGTGAGAATTAAACCTGTCTTGACGTCAAGAAGGAGTTTCTCTCAGATTGGCACCTTTTACCTAAAAGAGTAATTTGACCCCCAAATGCCATTCGATGATGCACTTCATAGTGCCCCTCAGTTATTCACTCTACTCTGTACGATCGAACACGTTTATGGGCCGCCTCGGCATAAAATTAGATATAGACCCGCGGATATGCACATCCGGTCCGCTTCCGCAGCTCTGGCATCCATATCCGATCCGCAATCGGTCAAATTTGATTCAATTTTATCGACATCCTCCAGCTAACTGCGGGTATCCGCGGAATATCCCCGGGTAATCCGCAGATATGCAGGGCTCTAGACATAGGAAATACATGGGCTCTGATTTTGCTTTAATTTTAATACTTCACTGCCTCGAAATTCAGCTCTGAAGAAAAGAGCATAAAACTTATTTTGAAAATTGGTTCTGGAGTACCATTTCAGGTATGTAGGTTTGAATTCGAATTTCGCAAGACGCGCCGAATCTGTTGGTTCTTACGGCCGAACCCAGTCTATTGTAAAACGTATTTTGTAAATTATACTTTATGATATATATGGCAACAGTGTATCTATGCCAAGATTTTATACACGGCAAGAAATTCCTTGGTTCAAAGCACAGCTGCGACTCAGCTTTTATTTCTAAGATGCAAAGTTGTACAATCAAGGTATTTTAGGTGAAATACCAGACTTCGTGACAGACTTTCAATTCAAGTAACATGTATTTGATTGAGGTAAACAAATGAATGTGGAGTCGTGTAAACACGGCGTTTTTATAATAATCTAGGTTTTATTTTACTGTTGCGTTGAAATTAAATTACACTATTTGTAGTTTTTGGTACATGAAGATAAAAGCGGATCGTACGAACAATAAATATCTATATAGTTACTCGCTTCACGGCCCAAATAATGGCTATTGCAAAAACGCGGAAAATGCATTCTTCATTGTGCGGTTCAAACCAGTTCGAACCGGTTTCAACCGTTATTTTCGCTCTCCGTAACTGAAGCGGAACTGAACCGAAAGCCCTGAATCTGATTTTGAACTGAACCAATAAATATTTTGGTTTGACTCTCTTGGTTTGACTCAGGCTGAGACTCACATAAGTGATTGAATTTATATAAAAATTAAAGCCGTTTACAACTCCCTGTAATGCCGATTGGAGCGCAGCTCTTGAGGAGGAGGAGGGAAGGGTACTGGGGGGTGGTTCAAGTGACCTCGGGGGGGGGGGGGGGGGTCACGTGACGATGCCGATGCCGATGACGTCATCAGTGACGTCACTGATGACGTCATCAGTGACGATGCCGATGACGTCACTGATGACGTCAGCAATGACGATGACGATGCCTATACCTCGGGGGGGGGGGGTCCGCTAAATCTAGCGGGGAAAATTTTCCGCTAAATTTAGCGGGGAAAATTTTCCGCTAAATTTAGCAGGGAAAATTTTCTGCTAGATTTAGCGGGGAAATTTACCCATCATGCACCGCGCGGTTACGCCGACGGCGACGCCGACGGCGACGCCGCTCAAGCCGGAAACGGGCGCCTAAGAGCTGCGCTCTAAAAAGCTGTAATCATCTGTGGGAATATATATTATTGTCGCAGGGTGCCTTTTACCGCGAAATATCTGCGTTCACAAACATGTCCTGGAGAGAAATACAACATAATGTCAGGGGGATCTGTACATGTGAAGAAAAATCACAGCTTACATCAGCAACGCCTTTGATCATAATATATCTTGAAGTGTCAATCGTAGATCCAAGATAGTTGACCACACACTCATCTTTCAAACACGTGATACCACCTGGCTTTGTTATGGTGAAAACAAAGTGTTTTCCTGTTGCGTTGCTTGAAACATCAATGACAGTTCTCACGCCGATTGTCCTCTGTATCTTAAAGTACAAAGGATAGTTCAAGTGTGCCATTGTGTGGCTGTGCATCACCTGTGAAATGATAAATGTTGTTACAGCTTATTTGTTGACGTTCGCTTTCATTTTCTTAAACGCAAAGCAAACTTTCCCTAGAAGCAAATTGTGATTGTTTGAACGCGTCAGCATACCGCCGGCAATGTCATGCATGTTGTTCTGCCAGTGACATGCATGTCGTACTTTGAAGTGACTACCGACTATAAAAAAGGGGAAGCGTTGTTAGTAACTGAAACGTTCTCCAGCCCCAGTATTACCCTTCACTGTTTCACATAATGGCCAGGCAGAGTTCCGTTACATGGGCAACTTTTCAGCATTATTACTTGTCAACCTTATACGTATGCTCATGATCCTTCAAAATGTTAATTAAGCTTACCGCGGTTCTGACTATACATACCCCAATATGCAATTAGACCGTACGACACAGTTGAACACTCTGGTGTTAACACGTGTAACGGCATGCTTAGTGGCTCAGTGTCAATGCGGAGACAATTTCTTTAGGTCCAACGATTATTTCAGGGTCATCATTCGCCAAGCGTTTTAAGTAGATGTTCGCCATGGGCACTCTTAGGTGTTTTCCCAGAAAATAGATGCGCTGGATATATTCAAAAGTAGTCCATCAAAGCTGACATTTGTGGATGAAAGTTTCAATAATGTGCCCTTCTTGCCCTACCAAGACGATATAAATCTGGTCCAAAACATTCGTGGTTGGAAGAAAAGGCTATATAAAAGTTTGGCTGAGTGTCGTGGGATACCTGCTGATTTCGGGTGGTGATGCCAGCTCGTTGGTGCATATTTTGAAAAATAAAACAGTGCGCAAACGACAAGGATACAAAGTAATAAAAGGACACAGGAGAAGCGCTGACTTTCAACTGATATGTTTAATGGAAAGAAACAGAAACAGCAGCGGTAGACAACTCAGTTATGGTCAATGAACACATGTCAAAAACGACAATCTTCTTCCAATGTAAATTAACCGATGTTTGGCTTATACATCGGTCTTTCCTTTATTTTTTCATGGCTTAAGCTTCTGGAATCTCTCTGGCATTCTGATTCCTATCGCCTCCAATGACGGGTCCTTATTAAATTCAGGGCGACACTCACAATTTGTGCAGTAAAGAGGCAGATGCCCCCTGCTGTCGATCACAAGGTTCAGTCATGCCCTCTTATGCTCACGTTTATGCACCTTCCTGTCTAGTGGATGTACACTCGTCCACAGGTAAGCGGAATCTTGTAAACAACATATACAGCACAGTCTGTATACTTTTCTTGTTTTACACTACACCTGTGCTTATCTCCAATATCTTTTGCAATGCTGAGGTACATTTGTGCCAACTTTGAAGGTGCCGAAAACAGATTGGTACATTACACCTAAGCGCTAAATTTTAACGTTGTGTGAGACATTAAGCGTGTATGGGAATATCAGTGGTTTCCCCTTGGGCCTCTCTTTCGTGCTTCGGTACGTAATTTACGCATTGTAGGTACATGCTTTACGCACGCACAATTTTTGGGGTTGAAGTTGAAATTCGATTATGGACACGTTTGTGGTCCTACCACCCATGGTTCAAAAAGCGCCTCCTTCCACATGCCTCGTCACACTCGAAGCTGATAAAAAGTATACAGACTTTGCTGCAGGTGTTCTTTACAAAAGTCCGGTGGTCTGTGGACGAGCGGACATCGACCTGACAGGAAGTTAGAATAAACCTGAGAATGAGAGCACTACTAGACCCTGTAATCGACTTCGACGGGGAACCTTCCTCTACACTGCGGACACTGTGTTGCCCTGGCTTTAATAACGTCACCATCATTTGAAGGGCCGGGAATCATATTGCGACAGGTTCCAGATGCTTACGCCATCAAATAATAAGGGGAGGATAGATGTGGAAGCCAAACATTGGATCATTTAAATCAGAAAATTGCCTTCTTTGACATGTAATGATTAATCATGCCTGAGTTGTTTACAGCTTTTTGTGCTTCTTTCCATTAAACGTATAAGTTAAAAGACGGCGCTTGTCCTGTGTTCTTTTTACTTCGTGCCCTCGTCTTTTGTGCGCTGTGCACCATTTTCTGATGCACCCTCGTAATCCAATGCGTTGGACAAGGATCTCTGAATCTTAAAGCGCCTCTGACCATTCCCACTGCAAAGTTGCGAAGTGCAATCGGCCGATTGCTCTCCCCCCTTAATAAATGGCCGGCGCAAAAGTAAGCTCGGGGGCTTTTTGGGCGCGACGCGCAGAGATAACTTTCTATAAATGACTAAGTGTTGTTGAACCAGCGCGTTGTGTCATTATCCGAAGCGGGTTTCAGCGGGAGTAATCCCTTAGTATACTGTGTTCACGAAACTAACAAAGAATTGGCAAAGAAGCCCTTCTCCTGCTAGTGCTATTCTGGGAGTAGTGGAACAACTTTTAGCACACAAGAAACAGCCCCAACAAAGAGGGGCGGCCATTCGCTTCAGGTCGAATTTTTGGTTCGATTAAGGAAACGGAAGCTGTTGTAAAAGATCCAGCTTTCTCTGCGTATTGCAACATCCTCGCAGGTCTAAGAACATGGTGCTTTTGAAACCGCCAGCTACTGAAGGGATATTTTACACCTGCTGGTCGAGCCATTCAGTTTTGACAATTGCAACTGCCACTATGCACCTTAAGGCGAGGGGGTGGCACGAATCGCCCATTGTCCGTCCGGCAGAATTGCTGCGCTGTCAACGGTCCAGCCGTGATTTCAGCCTTGAATAAGAGGCCTCTCCTAAAACGTTGATTTTGAATTTTTTTCTCCCACTAATTGCTGTATTGTAAGGACGTTTTCAACAGAGTTCGTGACCACATCTTACAATTTACAACGTTTCATAGCAACCCATTAATCAAAAGTGACTATTGGTACGTTGCAGAACTAATGACGTTCTGCTCCAAATACAAGGTCATCTTGGTCCAAATAAAATCAGTCTTTAACCCTTCACGTTTTTATTTCCCACCGCGTGACCTAATCGTTTTTTGCTCTTTATTAAAATAGTTTACCTACCGTAATTGGGCGGTCAACTTCATCTCTCTGTGTTGATATCGAGTGCACGATCTCCGCTCGAATTCCTGATAGCGGTTCTCCTTTTGGATTTGGGAAGGCATAACTATTTCCTCCAGATATATCACTTAATTCTTCCAGCTTGTCTTCTGCCTTTGGCCCTAGTGCCATTGTGTCCACAATAACGTTTGCCGCCACTATGCCTGGGTACATAGTGGCCATTCTTGGGTCATTAGTTTCTTCGCCGTCAGTAAGAAGGATTATTACAGAGCCATGAGATTGATTTATCTCCTGGAGCATCTGTGAGGGAAATGCATCGCAATTATTTATCTGACAATGTTCCGTTACAAAACATCCCATCTGAACTGCATACAACCCTGAACAAGAAACTGTGTTTAAAGCTCCATGACTTTGCCAAAGTACAGTTCGTGGAATCAAAACATTGAGTAGCATTGAGTTCTCTGACCGAAGCATGTTGTTTAAAAAATGGGCACGGACAAAATAGGACGTACGACAGAAAGTCCTAGTTTCTCGCTTTCTCTATAATACAGACACACATCATGGGCATCTGCATAAGAACACAATTGAATAATAATAATGACTTTACTTACCATACAAGTATGGTGGGAGCTGAGGAAAAAAGCTGTGCAAGCAGCTTGACTGGTTCTCAGCCCCCCACAGGTACACAGCATTGGGGAAGTCATACACAAGAATTTACATAATGCAAAATACTTAACAACAACAAAAAATTAACAAGACAAAACAAAAGCAATAATCTGCTAGATAATCAACAGCAGTAATTATTGTTTAATTTGAAAGAAAATAATCATTAAGCGCACACATATTGGAAGATTCGACATCAAAATTAGAGCCCATAAAAGTGTTCAGTAATGTTGGCAAGGTTATTTTAATCATTTAGAGGCCATCTGTTCGTGATGTTTCTACTGCCCAAACATCCGAGTGAGGGGTGGAATATGTTGCAGCTTTTTTTCGAAGTGATGATACTGACGATAAAAAACTGTTTAACTCGCGACATTCCTGTTTATACTTTTTGCTAAGTCTGAAAGCATAGTGATAAAATATTTTCACTACAGGCAGCTCTCTAAAACGTTGGTCAGTGTGAGAATCATAAGGCACGTTACACACAATTCGTAACACTCTTTTCTGCAGTAGAAATAGTTTCTGCAGATTGCTTTTTGTCGTCGTCCCCCAAACTAAAAGGCAGTAATTCAGATGAGATAAAAACAATGAGTTATACAAAAGCAACTTAGCTCCTTTTGGAAGATCATGACGATGTCTATGCAGCATACCAGTGATACGAGAGAGCTTAGAAATAATATAGTCAACATGTTCAGTCCAAGACATGTGCCTAGAGAAAAACACCCCCAAAGTCTTAAACGTGCTTACCACTTCGATAGGCGAAGAGTCTAGAAAAATATCTCTCGTAAGTTCACGGTGCTTATTTTGGGGCAAAATAAGGTCGCCTTAGTTTTCTTCTGATTAATTATGAGATTATTTGATTTAGCCCATGCGTCTAGAGCTTTTATGGTGTCATTAGCTACGTGCGATGTTTCATTATAATTCTTACCTGAAAAAAGAGGCTGGGAATCACTCAATAAAGGTCGAGTAATGGATTAATGCGAATTGAAATACAATATATTTTACTGGCTACAGGTAATTTCTTGTAACATGTGTGGAGTAGCGTTATGAGTAAAATAGTACGCAAAAACTTTTTGGAATGATTAAACTTAAAAAGAAAACAAGATCACGGACATTTCTGACGTGGACTGACTTTTACAAAATGAAATGTACTCTGCTCCTGACTTTCTCAATGTCTTTAACTACACACAGAGTAGGCAATTCGGTAGAAACTTTAGGAAGTTATTTAAAGTGATAATCCCTCAATTGAACGTCTAATCAAGAACTATGGCTCAAAAGTGTGCAATTTAAATTTACAGGAATTTTCATGCACTGTTATGACCAATAGAAAACGATTTGCAAATTAAAAATTTGTTGAGAGCTTTTTGGATACTGCCGAATACACCTAAATATAATTTCACAAAGGTTGTGGGTTTACGTTCCAAATTTTCTTCTCTTTTCTTTTCTTTTTTCTAGTAGTGTTTTATTGTCTTGCTTCGAACCTTGAATATGTCACCCCCCTCCCACCTTTTTGTAATGCCTCCCTTAAGAGGCCTTTAAGGTAATTAGAATGAAAAGAAATGAATACCGAAGGAGGACACCTGGCACGCCCCAGCAGACGACTAAATAATAATTTCGACCAGCCGGGAATTTTTTGACGTGCAACCGGAATCTCGGACACTCGGCGCCATCTCCGTGAAAGCCTCCGTCACTTTGCCTAACAGTCACCAATGTTTTTTTTTCTATTTTTCGAGCCATTGAGGTTGTTGATATGAGTTACCAGTGAACCGAAGCATGGACAACAAGGTGTGTAGTTGGGCTAGTTGGTCGTTCATGTTGAAATGGCAGTTTCACAGCGCAAAAAGACGTAGGACCAGTGGATGGAGAACACAGGCACAGTGCAGACTTAAAAGTGGAAATTTTACATTAGCATGGTACAGCAATTAAACATAAAAAGAACAAAATAGACGCAAAAACAATCAATCCAATAACATACCCCAAACCATCCCCACACGCGCCTACACGTACTTGCTGAACTTCTTAATAAAATCAACGTAATCACTCGGTACGCTAAGAATAGAGCACTTACATACATGCCCGCGTCATAGCTAGCAATAAAACATATAAACTTCCGCTGTTCCCAGCCGTGCAAGCGTGCCTTACGTGGCCTAGTAAGCAGCGTATCTAGCTGAGAAGTTGTAACCGAAGGTTCATGGGTTCGAATCCCACCAAAAATCCTTCAAATAGTTCTTTAGGGCGAATGAATTACTTAATTAAGTGAAATCGTTGGACACATATGCGGCGACCTTCAATTCGAATTACATGTAATATTTTTAATAACTTTCATTTCACGGGTGACGTCACGTTTCATGTGAGCGTTGTCGGCTGTTTTAAATTTCCGCGTAAGTCATTTAGGTGCGACGTCATGACCGTGTCTACGTATCAGGATTTTCTTGTCGCAACGCTACCGACCCCGACTCCGGCTTTTCTGCGACATGTGCTCCTTAATGCTATCGAGTTAAAAAAGGCCTGGTCAATTTCATTGGCAGACTTGCTTTCCTCAACCGAACATTTAATACGAATTTTGCAAAGCACAGAAGCAAGTCTGTCAGGGAAATCGACGAGGCCTTTTTCTGTTGCTGACTATGATGCGGTCATGTCTGTGAGCATTTGTCCATAGTCCTAGCGAGTGACGAGGTTGATTTCATTAGGAAGTCTGCAAGTACGTGTAGGCATATGTCGGCACGATGAGGGAGGGGTGTTTTATCGGGTTGATTGTTTTTGTGCCTATCCAGTTTTTTTATGTTTACTTGCTGCACTGTGCACAAGTACACTTTTCAGTTGTAAGTCAGGTCTGCGTCTGTGTTCTTCATCCACTGGTCCATCGTCTTTTTGCGCAGTTCTGATACCATTCAAACAGGACAAGGGTGCACTGAATAAACCCAAACGCTTATTTTGTTTGTTATTTTTGAAGATAAAAAGTATATAAAAAAGATATTCAATAAGAGGAATCTCAATTTTGCATCTTCAAAGGTTCGTGCTTCTCGCCTCTCCATGGGTTTTTACAATTATAACTTTTCTTTTTTCTTTGCAACACCCTATGGACGTATTCGTCTGTGTAAAACACGTGGAAATCTATTCCGCCTGCAAAGACACTTTTATTATAACTATAAATGTCATGTTTAACAACTCCTAATATTAGACGGTTTTACAAGGTCAACAAATTAGCTGCCTAGCTAAAACTAAAGCCACTGAATTCCACAAAAGTAGCACAATTCAGAGCCTTTCTACCTGCCGGCAGGACACAGACATGTACTAACTTAGAGACAACGAAAACACTCTAAGACGATTGGCTGAGCGCTTTCTTTATCCATGGCAATCGCCATTTCGGTTTTTCTTTATCTTCGAAGCTGGAAAATGGTCGTTCTTAAACATACGCGCCAAGGTCGCTATGGAGCGTCATCGTACTGCAAGGGCTCCTTGCCATTATGAGAGCATTTAGCTATGTTTACAACCTATCAATTATGATTATTTTCGGGTATCTCTAACAATTATAGTTCTTTTTTCGTATCTCAAGACAGGAAGGTTATTTTTAATTCCGCCAAGCGCCTGTGTTGCATGTACTTGTGGTACGATTATCTGCGATTGTTTCACCTGTGTGTGAATAACACACTTTTGGTACGCACAAAATACCTTCAAGGAATACCTGTCACCGCGGCTTCCGATCGGCTCAACAAGAATAGAGACGTCGAATGGAAACTGCTTATTTTATGGAACAAAATGGCGACTATGCGGGGATTTTTACTATTTTCCTGTGGTCCAGTGATTTTAGCTAAAACGAGGCAAAGCTTTCAGCACTGAACCGCACATTACAAGAATTTTTCCCTCTTCTATTATTTTAAAAGATCGAATAAAGAATAAGGTACTGCAGGAGTAAAATGGTACGCAATGGAAAACAAAAAAAGACTCACCTCCAAAGCAGTTTTTAATCCGCAACCTATGCAGGTCCAACCTTGCGCTGTTAGGTTCAAGCTCTTTTCTACGAGGTCGGAAGTCCTTGTGCGACTAAATTTTGCGATCTCGATAAGACGAGAGGCCTCAGTACTAAATGTTACAATCCCAAAGTGGTCGTTTTCACTAAGCTCGAACGAGACTAAGGAAGCCAACAGTTCTCGCAGTGCTTCGATGCGTCCTTCGTACTGAAATATTAAAGTGAAAAAAAAAAACAAAAAAAAAACATGGTAATCAATGGCATGACCAGTTTAACAACGTTGAAGAGTAGAATAAATCGCTTAGAATACAACTCCTTAACTTTGATATTACTAAAAAGAAACATATTAATTTACGCTGGTTTTTAATTTGCACCGAACCTGAGCGCACTGAACGTAGGAACTTAATGAAACTTTTATTTTCTCGAATGTCGCTTTATTTTAAAAGTGATAGGCAAATTAAAATTAAAAAAAAACAAGCAAAAAAATAACCTCCTTTATCAAGCCCATGGTCGCTTGAGCGGCCGTGAACTAAAGGAGGGATAGTGAGCTCAGGGAGCGCTCACGGCTGCCGCACTCCGTGTCAACGGCTCGAGAGGGAGCTACAAAACAATTTTCTGGATAGGCTGTATGAAGCGGGCATCCAGGGCGGCTCGCAATGCATTTGCTGGTCGAATAAACGCTAATTTGGTATTGCACTTCTTTGGCCACGAACGACAGCAAACACGGGGTAAATATCAGTCCAGAACGGGAGCTACTTCGCGCTGCCATACCGCCAAACGGCCAAACCGCAAGCAAAACCTAACCGCCCAAGGCCTTCGGAACACTCGGAACCGGTCGGATCCTCGAGCCCGTATACGACCGCAGCGCCGCCGCGTACATCTGGGACCTTCCTACGCTCGCCGATCGTCGGCGCGTGATCCCAGGACCCCTTTGTAGTATGCGTCGCCTTTTCCACCACTTGGTGACGGGTATGTTGACGTGTCATTTCTTGTTTCCGCAATTAATCAACTGCATTTGTTTCCTTTTTCATCTAAAATACTGAACAAAAACTACTTTCATACATAATTGAAACGGTGCGAGCCGCTTATAGTTTGTATTTCGGCAAAAAAAACAAAAACGTTTAGCGGCTCTGACCAGTAATATTCCCCGGAGCAAAGACTTCACATATCGCGCGCTTTCGGCACCGCTGGTCGCCCAATATGTGAAGGTTGTCTCCGCCGTCGTCCGGTTGAAATATCACGCACCAGTATCAAATACCGTGGAAGCCAATACTGGCAACTCCCGCGGAGAACAGGCGAAAAGTGATTGCAGCGTCCCTGGCGAGCTCGGAGTCTCCGCTAGCAGACGAATTCTCCAAAATGAATTGGCTTTGCCTATCTCCGTGCAAGATGACCGACGAAAAAAAATTGTCACGGACATTGGCTGCTTTGAAAGTTAAAAAATGGGTGCCACCTCATGAGTAAAGGACATTTTCTTCGCGTGGGAAAGATGTTACAGCTTGTAGGGAGCAATTTTGGAGTTCTCCCGAAGACAATATTCTGTCACAACTTATGCAAGCCAGGCAAAACACGAATGTATGCCTTCGCGCTGTTTCGTGAAAAAGGGTAATGTACAAACATTTCAGAACATGGCTTCGTTTCAACTTTATTGTTCTTATCAGTCAATTCGTTTTGTTGTTGCAATTCCCATTTCTCGTGAATATCTTGCCTACAACCGTTTCCTCGTATAGGCGAGCTGGCTAATCCCGTTAAGATCGTCTCCGGATGAAGAAGGAAAAGTCAATTTCCAACCACGTACGTTACGGCGATGTCAGTGTGCTCTGAAAGAAGTCGTTGTGCATATGCAAATCTGACGCCATTATAGATAAATAAAAGCGGAGTTTCGAAAAAAAACAGACTTCTCGAGCTTGCAAAAGAAAGAAGGGGAGAGCGTCGTAGCCCCGCAAAAAAAGGTGATTTCAGTCACGTTATTTACAGTGCACAAATTCCGATTGTTAGCGCGGGGACGACAAACATCCGCTTCGCAGCTTCTTTACTTCTACGATAAAGGCCGACTCCCGTTGAACCGTCTCCACTCTTTCCATTTTTGAGTCTTCTTTCTTCTATATTTTTGAGACGACGCCACTCTGCAGCGTTCTTTCTTCCTCCTGCTTTTATGTTGCTGTTTTCTTCGCGCCTTTTTTTCCCGACGTGCAAACAATCGCGTATCCTTGCTTTGTTTGGCTTAGTTTTTACTCTCTTTCCTTCTCTTCGGCGCGTACTACCCCCGGTTCGTCTGCTACGCTAGGCTCGGACATTTTGAGGGCCGTCTGCAACTTTGTTGTTGTTGTTGTTTTCTTCCACTGTCGTCTGCGATACCCTCCTATTTTCGCCTTCGATTGAGTTTCTGGTCCGCAATCGTCATACGTGCTTTTTGATATTTATTAAATATATTAAGAAATGTAAGCTCGTTATGCATTTTTATTCGATTTTTATTTGTTTACGCCGGCCGGCAGGTCTGCTACGAGAAATCGTTTGTTGATCAACCGGCCGCATTCGAGCATAGACCAGCGCATACTTAGAGATGGCAGGCATGCCATGTGCTGCCTACCATTGCAAAAACAAATTTTTGCGATGTGGTGGAAAATCTTTCTTCCTTTTCCCGAAGGCCGAACAAACGGGAGTAGTAACACTTCAAATTAAACTGCGAGAGCTATTCAAGTCTTGCTTCAAAATCGACACTGACGCGTCAACAGACGAGTATGACAACTCCACTGAGATCGCTGAGAGCTTCATGGACGACAGGCCAGAAGCACTACTGAACACTCAGTCCTATGTAGCCGGGTGGGCAGCCAGTCATATGTCATCATGCTTGCTATCAAAAACATAGAACACCTCGAAAGACGTTCTGTTGAGGAACAAGGAATACTCGCATGCGGAAATGACACCCTCTTACGACTTAGCTCGTCACCTAGCCGGTTACATCACCGTGCCTTCGACGCACATTTCACTGATATATTTCACCAAACAAAAGTTCAGTTGAAAACGCACTTTAGGCCGCTGATCGACACTCAAAACAAAGGCACGGTGTGCAAAGATTGCCTGGACACGTACGTCAACAAGGCACACTTGAATGTACTTCTGAACTGCTTCGCCAAGCGAGCAAACAAACAACCTTCCAAAAGCACTTGAAAAAGAAAGGCGAAAGCAAAAAAAGGTCACACTGCTAGCACGAAGTAGCAGCGTGCGACTCTTATTTACCGGGCAGCGCGAGCTGGACTACGTTATTCTTTCCTCAGTTTTGTTCTTAGTTCCTTACAACGCCGCGAAAGAAAATAAACAAACAAGTAACGTGCAGCTGAGAAGGAAAATAAAAAAGTGAAGCTCTATTTTTGTTTTTAATAGTTTCGTCGTATTTCTTCCGCTTTGTTTGTTGTGGACTCAACACCGATGGATTTTCAATGCTCCTTCCGACGCTCTGTGCGATCGTCGTCGTTGAGGGTCTTCGCTGGGTGATTTGCATCTTTGTATCGTCTGCTAACTTTTTTGTTTCATTCGCCGTTGTTCGCGACTGTTCCCCCATTTCTTTTTATTTTCGTCTGGGATCGGGACTTCAACTTTTCTGCAAAGTTCGTGTTTGCACGTTTTTTACTCTCGTTACTTTTTGTTTTTGTTGTGCGGCAGAGGCTGGTGCGCTTGCTCTGGTAATTTTAGCATGTTGTTTGCGCACGTTTTAATGACCACCTACTCAGGTAAGAAACTGTGACAGCGCACTTTGTAACGGATAACCAGTAACCTTTTACGACGTAGTTCGAGTAGTTAAACGCATTTTTTGCGCCTCTCAGATGCGCTTCAAAAGCGTGTGATCCCCTTGAGCGACGATTGAGACCTCTAAATAAACTGCTCTATTTTTGTTTCTGCGAGCGTTGTTATTTGATTGTCGTTGCAGTTGCGATCAGTGGTTCCGCTTTGCAAGCGGACTGATCGTAATGAATTGTTTCTGCTGTTGGGGTGAGAAACGGGGCTCGCAAAGCTCGAAAACGTCGCGGAGCCTATACTTTTTTATTGCGTTGTCTGCTTCCATAGACTCCGAGTCCGCTAGAGGCGCCACTGTCACGTTCGCCGCCACTCCCATAGGTTTTCGGAGGAGTTTCCAGTAATGGCGAAGCTATATGGTATTTGCCAGTATATAGTTACTCTCTCCGTGCCCGCTGCCTTGCCCGAACCTCTAGAGATGTTGAAACCGCAAAAAAGGTAGACGCTTAACTATGATTTCAAGGCCCCTTTATTAGAGTTTTACACTTGCGGATTTGCGCAGGAATCCGCGCAGGCGGAGAGTGGATTTTTGTGCCGGGTGGTGAAACCGACTCGTCACTGGCGGAACATCTGGATTTCGGTCCCGGACCGATACAAATTTTCCTCCAGAGACGAGTCGTCTTTAGCTACCTGGCTGAAAAATCCACTCTCCGTCTGCGCGGATGCGCCCGCGAATCCGCAGGTGTAAACCCGCCATAAAATATAGAGCGCACGCGAAATATGTTTTCATGAGCTGCAAACCTAACAGCATATAGAAGGTGCACCCCTGCACAAAAACGAGGCTGGGTGTGCTTGAGTAGTTTTATATGTGGCGTGTGAAGATTGGAATGTGCACTACCTTGGAGTCACTTCTTTGAAGAGCAATCCGAAATACACAATGTTATTAGGAGCATATTAAGTTATGCGCGTGAATTCGCATAACGATATGGAAAACAGCAGCACAGTATAAAATTTGACCTTTAAGCAAGTCTTTAGAGCACAAATTATGATAAGTTATGCTACAGACAAATGTACTTCGGTTTTATTCTTAAAGTGAGATAAAGAGCTGAATTGTGTAAGATCTATCAGTTCCATGTCGTGTAAAAAACTATAATTCATTCTGCTAATCGATTTTTATTAGCGAACCCTTCGTCTCACACGTGATATAAATAGAAGACATTAGTGCAGGTGTTTAGTTTGTTTTATGCTAAGTAACCTTTAAGCGCTATGCTTTAACAATTTCTATTACACTTACGATTTCAAAACGTTCATCTCTTAATACAAGATTCTTACCGCCATACTCCCAGACAGATCCAAGACGAAAACGATGTACCCGTTAGAGTTGTCAGGGAGTAATTGAGCTTCATTAAACACAACAGTAATATGTTTGTTGGCGTTTGTATGCCTCACTCTGAAAGCAAGGAGTGCGTACTGATGACGCAATTTGTACACATATAGCAACTCAGTAGATGTAAGTAACCACTGTCTGGCCACTTACTGCAAACGTTTAAAAAGTGTTAATATTAGGCACTGTCAGAAAATACTTTCATTGCTGATAATTACGGTTCACAAATGAACAGAAACTAAAATAAATATCAGTCTTTTTAAATAACTTCAATGAAACCGAACTATTCGTTACATCTCTGCGGGAAAGATGGAAAGTTCTGAACTGCATCTAAGGTTCGGCCTTGATGCTTACAATAAAATATTGGCCACCCACAACCAGTGGTTTAGAAAAAAAGTTGAAGCAAACGACGTAAAATCTTAGGATTTAGCTTTTGAGTCAAAGTAAGAGCCAGCTAAAAAACGAATATTTATCTTGCGTTGTATGTAAATGCAGAAAAGAATGCTCGCACCTCAAACTGCGATTCCCTCTTTGTTGAGTGGTGGTACACTTGTTGTTAATGATTTTTTTCTTGTTATTCGAATCATGAAAACAATTGAGATTTTATACTACAGGGTGCTTTCTGCCAGCTAAAATACACAATATACGTTCATGAACCGTAAGCCTCCTTCAACGTTTTACAGCCTCAACGACCTGAATTGAGTCATGCATGAGGTGCAGCGTTATGGACGCCGAAATATGTCACTGTACTTGCATAAAAATCCACAATACGTCAAAAACGCAAGCTCGTGACTTTTCTTCAGTTGCAAAACATGCAACAGACGAACACATAGACATGGTATGTGTCAGAGCCCTTTTCTTTGTTTTTATTCACCCACGATTTAGTAACTGAAACAACACAAATAAAAGAAACTTGATAGAATCAGTGTTTAATGGGAAAATGCGAAAGGAAGAATCACTGTAAAGAAAACGTGTTGATAAAAACAAAAAAACGTGTTTTATTTGTTTTACAGTTCTTATATGTTTAAAGGGACAATGAAGGCAATTTCGGATATTTTTTGGGCGATTGAACTGGGTTCCAGGCACGTCTCAGGCCACGTTGCCCAAATTTCAGCCGAAACCGGCGCTTGTGTGCCGCTCAAATCAATTAAACAGTCGTGGCAATAATCGTACCGGGATCGACTGGGGCGACGCCCCGAGAGTTTCGGGAGAATCCAGGAGAAGCGGAGCTTACGTGACCGATGCGTGGCCAAGAAGCGCGACGTCACAAAAGACGCGTCAGCGATTGGTCGGAACGAGTGACGTGCCCTCGGTCACAGTTTATTTCGCAGTTTTTAGGAATACTCTTCTAATTTCAACTTGAATAACCATGAAAAGTATAAATCGGACCGAAGATGATTACTAAACCGTAAATAAAACAGGATACTTCTTTTTTCCCTTTGCTACGCTGGACGCGAAGCGGGCAACGAGCAACTATGGGCAAACGAAATAAGTACAAAAACAGAATGCAGCGCGGAGGATGCTAGAGACGTCAATGTCGTGTCTCCTTTGGGAGCACGGTACTCGAAGGATTGTGCAAAGTGGTAGTCATGCAAAAATTTGTGCGCCGTAGATGGTTGTTCAAACGGTCGACTGAAGACCAGTAATCGTTCTTGTTCTTAGACGACGAAATGAGTGGACGTCCGACTCCGGTGAAAGCAAAAATGGTGCGGTTTATTTTCTCCTTCTTGGGGAGCGTCCCCCGCAAAGGAACCGGTTCCCGGGTCGCTGCCGTTTCCCCTCGGTATTTCCCCCGCGTCCCTGTCAGACAGGGACAGGGCCTGTCCTTCTGCAGTGCGCCGCTCTCGTCTCGCCCGTGCGAATGTTGCTCACAGCTCTGCTGCTCGGAGCCAGCGGGCCGATCGTTGCCAGCTGGGCGGTCACCGTCGGCCTCGGGTGATAGCGAAGAACGCCACACACGTACTCCCGTTGCTTTGGTGTTAGATCACTGAACGGAAGCCCGACTCGCTAGCGAGAGTGGCATCGTCGTCCTTGTTGACAGATCCGACGAAACGATCGCGCCACCGCAGTGCTATAACCCACCGCGGTAACCAGTTTCGATCTCCTAAGAGCTACCGATACCGACTATTCACACTTTATGTCACTCCCTACGTCACCTCCGTTTTCGGAGGCCCAGAAATGAGAATGGCGATAGTTCAGTTTCGGTTTCTTCAGTTCTTTTGTAGGCACAGAAATACGCGTCACAAATGTCTACAAAAAATTCGGCAGCGTGTCAGGTTCCCAAGAAGCCTAAAAACACCATTTAAAAATTAAATAAAATCGCCTTCATTGTCCCTTTATGGATAACCAACTAGCCCAAGTTTCAATCTTGCTAAAACTCAACTGCCTTTCTTTAGGTGCCATAAAACAACCAAGAATCGTCAATTTTGTACGCCGTCGTCAACATGGAATAAAAAAAAAATTAAAGAAATTACCAAGCAACAATTATAACAAATTAAGATGCAGATAACGGCTGATTCATTTGGCTGCGGTACAATGTAATTGATGAGGTAATGTCCAGGTTATTTTGAGTGGTGGTGGTATACAATGAGTGGATCGGAGAAAGTAATGGTGGGTTACAAGGCGTGTGAACAAAAAAGCAGCAAGATATCTGGTTACACGTAAAGGAACATAAAAATTAGCTTTCCCAAAAAACTGTCCAGAATCAAATGCCCCATTTATAAGTTTATGCAAGAACACAAAGTGACAAACAGGTATTTTGTTAGACAAAAGCGGAAGTGAAAACATTTTGAGTATATGTACATGGTTAAAAAAGAAACACAATTGTAAAACGAAATTTTGCTCTCTGTAATGCTTAAAGGCCTTGCGCATTTGGTTAACTCACCGTTTGTAGTCACTATGCTCTTGAATCACCGTCCACGTTGACTTTGTTCCACATTCTTCAGCTTGCGGGTGCAAGCCTATCACATGGTCAATTTGGGTGCAAAATCTGTTCATCTGTTTTGTCAAAGTAGTTTCGCCTAAATTTATAGTTAGGTGCAATGGTAGAGGAACTATAATTTTATATATATTCTGTGCGGGCTCACCACAAAACCGCCTGCCGGCATCTTTTTTGTATTTACCAAGCATGGCCACTAGCGAGGGACCCGCGGCTCGAGCCATTCCTCCGGTGCTCGCGCGGTGCCTTCCGTCAGCTTCAGTGTTGTGGCGAGCATCGTACGCTCCTTAGTGGAAGCTATTGTGTTTTTTTGTGTTAAATTTATTTCTATTTTAAGTCTCCCCACCGAACCCCCCCCCCCCCCCCTGCCTCTTCGCTTTCAAGCCGCTCAGGATAACCGCCCGACTCCAAGCCCTCAAAATATATAAGGTGGCCAAAGTCACCAGGCTCGATCTAAAATGGACCGTAAAACTCAACGCCTGTACGTAGCAATCTAAACTTTTCGTCAAAAGTGAATTTCGCAGGTCAAATTTTTCTTGTAAAATAAGAAAGTGTAGCTCTTTTTCTGTAAAAAAATAGGGCCTAGATACTTTCCAGGGTCCACGGCGGGCTGCGACGCAGACGGCGATGTCGACAGGCGGGGCGCGTTTGGCGCTCGTATTGATAGATGGCGCTACCTCCTTTTCGAGACTGCTCGCAACCACCATAGTTTAATAAAATGAACATAATATTTTTTTTTTTAAAGTACCTTTGGTTTAAAAGGGAATCCGAACAACAAAAACAAAACTTAAACTAAAAAAAAACGCGTTTGCATAACGACGGCGCGTTTGCTGCCGATAGATTTTGTCTGGGTGTTGCCTGCTTTTTTTTCGCTGGTTGAATCCGAACAACAAAAACAAAACTTAAACTAAAAAAAAACGCGTTTGCATAACGACGGCGCGTTTGCTGCCGATAGATTTTGTCTGGGTGTTGCCTGCTTTTTTTTCGCTGGTTGGCTACACCTTCGGACGCTGTTCCAGACGCCATCTATCAATACACGCGCCAAACGCGCCCCGCAACTCGACTCGGTCGTCTGCGTCGCCGTCCTATCTTGACCAGGGCAAGTTTATTGGCCCTATTGTGTTTTACACAAAGGGAGCCACACTTCGTAATTTTACAAAAAAAAAAAAGACCTGTGAAATACATCTTTGACGAGAACTCTAGATTGCTTCGTGCACGCGTTGAGTTTTACGGTCCATTTAGGTCGAGACTGGTGACTTTGGCCACCTTATATATTGTGAGGGCTTGGAGTCGGGCGTGGACCCTGAGCGGCTCGAAAGCGAAGAGGCGGGGCACTTTTTTAAAGCGCCCCGCCTCTTAATGTCACCAGGCTTTAAGAGGCGGGTAAAGTGATTAAAGTCACCAGGCTGAGCCTGGTGACTTTATTCAAAATTAACTGTTGGGATAGTTGGCTATACATTGTTAAAAATCAAAAGCGCAAGCACCAAGGAAAAGAAGAGGGGACAGGACAGAGCGCTTACTACAACTGGGTGTTTAATGCTTCCCCGATGAAGACATAAAATAAGAAACTGCACATGTCAAGGCAGTTGGTCTCTGTTGCAGTGTGCGTCTTCATTGACTTGCGTTGGCAAACGAGCGACAAAAACAAGTGTATCGCCATGACCGTAGAGGCCTCCGCACAGGCGTTTTAAAGCGCAGCTCTTAGGCGCCCGTTCCCGGCTTGAGCGGCGTCGGCGTTGCCGTCGCCTTCGGCGTTGGCGTAACCGGGAGCCCCCCTCCCCTGCCCGAGGACCTCGGGAGGACCTCTGGAGGACCTCGGGTTCCTTCGGGAGGACCTCGGGAGGACCTCGAAACTCCTTCCGGAGGACCTCGCGAGGACCTCGGTTTGTCACGTGACCCCCCCCCCCCCCCCGAGGTCACGTGACCCCCCCCCCCCCCCTTCAGTACTCTTCCCTCCTCCTCTTCAAGAGCTGCGCTCTAATTCGGCGTTACAGGGAGTTCTAAACGGCATTCACTTTTTTTTTTGTGAAGAACCCAGCTGTGTTTGAAGAGGTGAAAATGCCGTAGCATCAAACCACGTCATGCAGATCAGTTAAGACGACGACCTGAAGTGCATTACCGGCGAATATAGGTTTTACGTGGTCTCGGGTTGTTTCGACTTTTTTTTACATCAAGGCAACTCTCCACCAGTGCTACATGTACTCACATTATATTTTGTATCCTGTTCTTTCGCGCTTTGGGATCTTGCAGAAATTTAAAGAAACTGCAAGAATTTGTCTCCACGCGATGGTTACAACCAGGTACGAAGCACCCTCTCAAAGCGCGATACCGCACGCAACATTTGGGTTCTCAACCGATCGCCTGAATTGCTTTTCTCACGGGTGCAATGCGATCTTTTAGCAGACGATCATCTCGATGGACGTCCGTATTTTCGATAAACCATATTTTGCATCGCACCCCACTATGAATTCTTATAAGTGTCTGAAACTCATTATATTTCAAGCAAATCCAATATCAGAATATCGCCTTTATTCACACGATTCAAACGACGGCGCCGGCTTGGCCGGCCAGCGTGTGGCAGACGGCATACTTCTTGGAAAAACAGTGAGTGCGCAGGCGAGCTGGTGGATGTTGATCATGATGTAGAAAACCCGAGACTGTGGTAAAAGTAGGGAAACTTGGTCGAAGAAGAAAGACAGGGGAAACGAACGTTCGTTTCCCCTGTCTTTCTTCTTCGACCAAGTTTCCCTACTTTTACCACAGTCTCGGGTTTTCTACATCATGATCATACTTCTTGGATTCGTCGTATGCTGCAGGCATCTTGAGAACCGGAAGTTGCAGTCTTACATGTTTCACAAACTAGCAATTACCGGCACAGTCATGTTGAAACATATATGATATTCAAGCTTTTTATATCTGTGATTTCTAGAAGTTGAAATTCTACTCCTGATTTCTGAACGGTAGGGTTTTTTTAGCGAAACCTAGTCACATGTATTTTTTTATAACAACGACCCTAGCAAAGGTTTGTTTGAACCCATGACGCCGCACTTACGCAGTCAATTGCCAGTGCCGTTTTTCTTCTTTTTCTTAAAAAATATATCTCACTAAAATGGTTGCCAATGTACATGAACCCCGCCGACCTTCCGTCGCGCGCCTGACACGAGATAGTGAGCCGGCGGGCCATCGAATCCTCGTGCTCTCGGTGCGAGATTTTTTCCCACCTCACGTGCTGAGAGGGCCGGAATGAGCGAAGAAACCCTTCGGACAGTTTTTCGCCCCTTCCTCCGCTCTCAGCGCGAGAATGAAAATATATCTCGTACGGAAAGCGCGAGGACTCGATGTCCCGCCGGCCGATCATCGCGAGTCAAGCGCGTGACGGCAGGTCGTCGAACGCATGTTGCTCGTTTGAGACACGGGGAACGGGGTTGCCCTCCACCAGATGCGCTTCGATAAGGAACCGAAACCCAGAAACTCGTCCAAATTAAGCCTTTTTTTAGAACGCCGCAAAATTATGCCCGTACGTTGTATCAATATAACGTAGGTTATTTAGTAATTTTGGATGGTGCCCAGCAAGATTCTACTTGAGATCGAGACTTTTGCAAGGTATATGTACATGGGTAGAGAAGCTTCGGCCAAAAAGCGGTTCAAAACAAATCGCCAGCGACAACGACTTGGAGGGTAACGTAAAGGATGCGATTGAAACGCGACTAGGAGAGGTGGGGACAAACATTATTAAAATTAATTAGTTTGTGACTAGAAGCATGAGCATTTGTATTTCTAAACATGCTAAATATAATTTTTTTTATATTATCAATCATATTTGGCGTGCTATAAAATTCAAAACTATCTTTGCTTTTGCTAATATTATGCATACTTCTTATTAGCGTCCTTAGTACACCAATAGCGACATTTGCAGTTCTTTGTAGACCTCATGGCACGCGGAAGGACAGGCTGCTGACGTCCGTCTGCTTGCTTGTGTTTGTATCTCCACGTGTTCTTCGCTTTTAATTGTTTTAGCGGCAGTTAACACCGTTTGGGAGGTTTTGTTGTTTGCTCGGGCGTGATTAGCCCAGTTACTTGCGCGGAAACTCGGCAGTCGTGCGCTTGGACCTTGGACGCTACTGCGTCCAAGGGGCTCAATGTCCTTTGCGACGATGACCACAGCGCGATACGCAAAGAAACGGTGCTCCGTGGAAGTGTGTGAAAGCGACACCCGCACCGCTGGCATCTAACTGCACCGGTTTCCTTTCGACTCTCGAAGGTGAGACTTCGCTACTGTCAGTAACATGCCTGCAGGAATGTTTTAACTTCGAATTCACTCTGACTTCGCAGCGTTGTGTGCCGTCATTATCTAAGTGCCCACGATATTCAAATTTACCTGTACCGGCTTGGCTCTGAGGAGCTTAGTGTCGTGATCATCGACGTGGTTATCAGTGGTACAACACAGATATATAACGAAACAAGAGTCATAGTGCAGGCTAGCTGGTGGAAGTCAACCATTTCGTCGTTTACCCTGAGACTGGGGTTTTTTTTAGAAGAGCAAAAGTAACAGAAAACAGACAGGTCTCAAACTCAGCTACAAGTTTATTTCAACAACCTCCTCTTATATAGTTCGTTCTCGTCGTCATCAACCAATCACAACCGACTTGTCCTCTGCACCGTGACCTTACAAGTTCCACTCTATCACAAAAGAAGCGGACACTCCCAACCTTTCCAAGTGAAAATGTTCTAGCAGAAGATATGGCACACAAAGACTTCAATCAACGCTTTTGTGTCCTCACATTAAACAGAACAACAGCCCACACCAACAACCCACTCAAAACAGGTCACCTCCAAAATAACCCCCCCAAACAATACACACCAAACACTACAAAAAAAAACAACCTCTTAAAACTGTAAAAATTGCTTGCAGCGGTTCCCTATTTGCATGGAAGGTTGACTAATGCAATTTCCCAACAATCTAATCCTAATTGTTTCTCTTACCACCCTTTTACCATCGTTGCTTTCCTTAACAACTACATCCGTTCCAGACCAATCAGTTGTGCAGTTTCTACACTCCTCCAGATGCTTAGCCAACTCCGAATTTGCTGCATTATTTTTAACATTCCTTTTGTGTTCTGTTAAACCATCGTTCAAACACCGAGAGGTTTGGCCCACATACTTAAAACCACACGCCAAAGGAATCTCATACACTACGCCTACGCTACACGGCACCGACTTTTCCCTATGCGCCTTCTGACAGCCCCTCTGAACCGTTTCAAAAGGTGTCAATATATCTAACGTAAAATCCGTGCTGAATACGACATCCACGCCATATTTTTTTTGCACATGCTCTAAGATTGTAGGACACCTCGTGACAATACGGAACCACAGCGTACCTATTCCTGATTTCTTGCGTCTTCCCCTTTTTCTCCCTGCACTGTAGAGCAATCTGCCTTTTGATGCACACTTCCCCATATCCTGCCATTACCAGTCTTTCCCACTGTTTTTTTTAGTGCCTCCGGTCCGAAATGCATGCATGATCTCACCACAGCATAACCAATCAAAGGTCTGACTATTCCGGCTTTTACATTTTTCGAGTGACAGCTACTCTTTGACAAAACCGATTTTGGGTTTACCTTCCCATACTCCCAACAAAGACCTCGTTCCAAATGTAAACGCAGGTCGAGAAACTGCAGGACCTTGTTTTAGAACAAGTAATAAGGTCTGCGGCGCCAGAGTTGAGATTCACGATAGAGAGGCCAAGGGGCGAGGTCCTGCAGTTTCTTTGATTGGTAATGCTGTGGTGAGATCATGCATGCATTTCGGACCGGAGGCACTAAAAACCAGTGGGAAAGACTGGTAATGGCAGGATATGGGGAAGTGTACATCAAAAGGCAGATTGCCTTACAGTGCAGGGAGAAAAAGGGGAAGACGCAAGAAATCAGGAATAGGTACGCTGTGGTTCCGTATTGTCATGAGGTGTCCCACAATCTTAGAGCATGTGCAAACAAATATGGCGTGGATGTCGTATTCAGCACGGATTTTAGGTTAGATAGATTGACACCTTTTGAAACGGTTCAGAGGGGCTGTCAGAAGGCGCATAGGGAAAAGTCGGTGCCGTGTAGCGTAGGCGTGGTGTATGAGATTCCTTTGGCATGTGGTTTTAAGTATGTGGGCCAAACCTCTCGGTGCTTGAACGATCGTTTAACAGAACACAAAAGGAATGTTAAAATAATGCAGCAAATTCGGAGTTGGCTAAGCATCTGGAGGAGTGTAGAAACTGCACAACGGATTGGTCTGGAACGGATGTAGTTGTTAAGGAAAGCAACGATGTTAAAAGGGTGGTAAGAGAAACAATTAGGATTAGATCGTTGGGAAATTGCATTAGTCAACCTTCCATGCAAATAGGGAACCGCTGCAAGCAATTTTTACAGTTTTAAGAGTTTTTTTTTGTAGTGTTTGGTGTGTATTGTTTTTGGGGGTTATTTTGGAGGTGACCTGTTTTGAGTGGGTTGTTGGTGTGGGCTGTTGTTCTGTTTAACGTGAGGACACAAAATCGTTGATTGAAGTCTTTGTGTGCCATATCTTCTGCTAGAACATTTTCACTTGGAAACGTTGGGAGTGTGCGCTTCTTTTGTGATAGAGTGGAACTTGTAAGGTCACGGTGCAGAGGACAAGTCGGTTGTGATTGGTTGATGACGACGAGAACGAACTATATAAGAGGAGGTTGTTGAAATACACTTGTAGCTGAGTTTGAGACCTGTCTGTTTTCTGTTACTTTTGCTCTTCTAAAAAAAACCCCAGTCTCAGGGTAAACGACGAAATGGTTGACAGATTTATAGTATGGCATCTGTGCGTAAGACTCGTGTTTTTACTCTTCATGATGTACACAGACCGTTGATGACATGCATTTGTTAATGTCCTTGCTCTGATTTGCTTTGGTTGGTGGGCATTTTGGCTACATTTTCTTTTCGTAAGTATTCATGGCACCCACATAGCACCATGCCTTATCTGCAGGCGCGAAGCCTGGGTTCGATCCTCCAACAACCGAAGTCTACAAGGGAAGACTCCATGGCAGCTACGATACAGGGTAGTTTGCTCCTTATATTTCGAGGAGTCAACTTTCCTGCCGCATGGACACCTCTGTCACGATGCGTTGCCAAGTGTGCTTCCCTCAAAAGGTAAGCAGACCAATAAACCTTCCGTGCACTTTGTGACTAAGCATGGTTAACCCGCTTTTAGAAAAAAAAGTTACCACATGGGGCTGAAATATTGCTTCTGTGGGCTCATAACATTTTTATGTTATTTGCAGACACGACACAGCGCGACATTTCCAGCAAAAGCTCTCCAGGTTCAGCAGTCGGGCATGGTGAGCTTTTTCACTGTAACTAACATAGAGTTTCAAAACCTGCCAGCACCACTGCATTACCTCATAGTCTTTATGTCCCGAGCATTTTGCAATAGAACTAGGTGAGATTAGCTGGAAAAAGCTGATAGAACATGGTCAGAGGTACTGCTAGAAGTTAATTTCAAGCCCGTTTATAATGACATGTTTTATTTGAGGTCACATAATCAACGTTAATATCGGTCCACAGAGCATCGTTTGCCATGCCGACACCCAGTCTTTCAAAATAAAGCTGCTCATGAAAGAAAGTGATTTACATTTTGTGTTAAAATAGCCGAATTCACCATAATTTTGTAGAGGTGAGTTCGCCACCATCATCGAGCTACACATACTTCAGCAGTTCAGACTCACAGAGCTTCTGTGGTCACCCTGACGACCAGTCTTCCAAAATAGAACTTTCGTGGGAACAAGGTGACTTTCCTTGTCGTGTGTTAGAATAGACACATAGGAAGGAACTCAACTGCTATTCCATGACTAACTTCATCGAGCTGTACGTACTCCGGCCGCTCAGACTCGCGGAGTTCTGTGGTCACCATGATGACCAGTCTTCTAAACTGGAACTTTCGTGGGAACAAGGTTATTTTCCTTGTCGTATGTTAGAATAGACATATAGGATGGAACTCGACTACTATTCCATAACTAACTTCACGTTAAATTTGCAGAGAGAAGTTCGCCAGCCTCATCGAGCTGCACGTACGCCGCCGCT